>VZTG01005432.1:1285792-1353203 GCA_013397845.1 Melanocharis versteri | reverse complement strand
AAACGGCGGGAGGGCGTGACTGCCGTCGCCGTTTCTGATGTTGTAATAAAGATCTGCAGAAAGGCCGCGTTTGACAGGTTCCTACAAGTCGCGAAGGTTACTTGTACGGCTCACGCTTTTTTCCGTGGTGGCCATGGAGCGTGTGTTCTGTGAGGGGTGGCAGTGGGCGCCTCCAGGTTTAGTGGCGCTGGGCCGTGGCAGCGTCTGGCTCCTGTGCGGTTCCTGCCAGCGTGAGTCAGGGCTGTGCGCCGAGCTCTTGACTCCGAGACCTGAGCGATGTTTCATAACCTTGCTGCTGCTTCCATAAAAGTACAAATACGTTGCGCAGTCCTCTCGGGCTCCTTAGGGTTTGGAAGGAACTGGCAGCTAAAGGGGTTTTGTCCTGCGGCTGCAGAAATGGATTCAGTAAATGGGTGTAGTGTTTGTGCGTAACTTACTGAGGCCTGTCGGCTTATGAGTCCATTAGAACTTTTAATGATATCAGGAACATATCCCGGGTTCCAAATGATCAGATGTGTCTGGCATCGGTAATACAAGGAGGGAAGCATTTTAAAGCAGCATAAGGAAGTTTTGAGAAGACTGTGCAAATGTCTGCAGTGTGGCAGATTTGAAACAATGTGAAAGATTGGCTCGTTTCAATTTATTTTGCCCAAAAGTCATGCTCTATTAAAAGATTTATCTAGTTCTATACCTAAATTAAGATTGGCGTGGTACATCTTGTTCTCAATTCGTTTCTTCTCCAGGTTAACTCTTGTTGAAGCTTTGTAATGTGTGTTAAAGTCTCAGTCAACAGCCTAGCCCTTAAATGCTGTATAGTTAAGCTAATTACAGTCTAGAATTTTCTTGTACTGATTTATTTGAACCTGTAATATGCCATTAAAAGTGGTCTTTCGTGTTATTATTCCTTAATAAAAAGGAAAGAGGAGGATAACGTAGGGTAAATGCGCAGCTCCCTTGGATCACAGTAGTTTGTGTGCAGTTTTTTTTCCCCACAGAACTATTCAGCAACCGAAATACTGAGCTGCTGTTCTTTTGTTTGTTATTTTCAATAACCTGATAGTAGCTAGTTATTTTTAGTAATAGTTTAAGTTAATCTTTTTCAAAGTTATTTTTATGTAAAGCAAAATACATCAGGGATGAGTGCATATTTTTTTCTGCTTCAGTAGCTAGAAGAATTGGATTTTTTCCAACTTAGAGTTTGTCAAAAGACAGAAAGGAAAAGGAAGGAAAAAAGTGTATGACAAGTTATATGTAATGATCTAATGTTCTTAGTATTTAATTATAAAAATATTCTTAGGTAACGATAACTGGAGGATCAGAAGAAAACCAGCACTATGCTGTGGTGCAAATGTTTTTAGCTTTTGGGCAGGCTGTTAAAGAAATAGATTGTATAGTAGCTAAAGTTGTAATTGAAATGTTTTTCAAAGCATTTAATGAAGAAATACTAGTTTCTTATGTTTCCTGCATCTCATTTGTGAGTGAGAATATCAGAACTAATAATGACGGGGAGAGCATATGATGAGATATTTCTGACTTTCTCACGTGAAGTCTTAGAAACTTGTAGTAATTGTGACACATATGTTTTTGATGTACAGGTTCAAGGATTGTGTTCTGCTAGGTGGAAGGAGTGTTCTTCATCAGTGACTTGGACTGTTTCAAGCATTTTTATGTGCACAGGTAAAACATTTATAGAAGTGGTTTAATGTTTTAAATGTCCGTATGAAACTGGCGATGATCTTACGTATTTATTTGCACCTAAGGAGGTGGATGGGGTCAGGTCAAAGTGAAATAGCCAAATGTTGAATGTAGAACTTCGATTGGAAGCTGGCCGAAAATACTGCTACAGTTGCAATTAAAGAAACTTTGGAGTTTTAAAAATGCATGGTAAAATCAGAAATGTGTGAACTTTTATCAGTAATTTTAGCAATGTTTATTCAGATAGATATTTATTACTGTAATCTCTAGTCTAAAGTCCTGTTGATGTGGGATACGCCTCAGGGGAGATGCCGTTGTATTGTGGGTAAACATGTTTTGGTAGAATTCTTGTTTATGTACCACTTCCTAAAATGTTTATCTCTTTTATTAAATACGATTTTCTGTTCTTTGCTAAATGTATTTCCTGGGATACTGGAACTTTCTGTTGTTTTTGTTTGTTTGTTTTTTACTTCCTTGAAATAGGAATTAAGATGGATGAAACATTTCGTTGGCCATAGCAGCAGCAGGACATATAAGGTGGGTATGTTAAAAGATTACAGTTAATATCCTTGCAGAGTATTTTAGATTTTGATTCTGTGTTCATCTGAACACAGAGACTGTTTTTGCCTCCGTGTTTGAGTTGCTGTTTATTTGTTCATTTAAAATTCTTTAAGGTCATTGAGGGTGTACTCCATTGGGCTTGTACTCCAGTGAAACAAATTGTTTTCATAATTTCCATAAAAGATATTAGTGGTTCAGCAGCAGGAATGTTTTGATGCTCATCCTTATTTTCACTTAAGACTAGACATTGGCCTTATTTGCTTAGACTTAATGCTTCATGTTGGTGTTTTAATTCACTTACAGAGATACAGAATATGCTTTTACTTAAAAAGATTTTTTAGAAACAAATTTAAAACATGAAACTATATTTTTACAAGACTAACATTGGCAAATAAGAGAACAGTGATGCTTGAGTAATAATTGAGCCCTGTCTCGTGGAGCATATTTGTATGTTGTTGTTATCAAAGTTGAGTGAATTACAGACTTCTTCACAATGTAACCACAATTAAATTATATGACAGAGATCTTTATTTTTTTAATTTCAAAAATAAAAAGTTGTGGGGTTTTTTTTTTTTTTTTAATTTCATTCTTGTGCTGATGTGACAAAGAGATTCTTACTGCCAGCTGAAAAGGGCATTTGGAGAATGCTGTTGTCTTTGTATTTGCTCTATCACTGTTGGTCTTATCACCTCATGAAACCACAGACCAACGGGGTAGAAACCATCCTATTCAAATATCACAAAGTGTGATATTTGCTAATTAAGTGTGTCTTTGACTTAGTGTATTATAGTACTGTATTTGCTGGTATTGGTTTGTCCTTAATTGGGTGATTAAACCTGGTGTCAGTAGTATTCAAGCATTACTTTTTAAAGGACTGATTTAATGGGTATTTATAGCGTAGTTGAATGTTGTAGGAAATTTAGCATGGTTTGTGTAGCAATACATCGTAATCTGGTAATTCTTCCAGTTAATATCAAGAACATAATCAAAACACCATAAACTTAACTGTGGTAGAACTGTGCTGTGTACTGAACAAGGATGCGAAGGGGCCTTAATTAAGGAGAGACTGTCTTTGGTTTGTCACTTCAGTCTTTTACCATTTTAGGAAAGAATGATTTCCTCACCTAAACTGTGAACTGTTCTTTTTCTCTCTGGTTCTTTTCTTGTATCTTTTAGAAGGCTGTACAGTACTGAAGGGAGGCTGGCTGGTGTCCTCACACCAGGAGAGGTTAAATAGTGAGCTGTCAGTACACCTTGAATTGTTGCACAAATGGGAAGGAGAGAATGTAATCAGTAGCTCAGTACATCTTTCAGAATTGTAATGCGTTGTGGTCACTTCATTTGTGGTTAAGCTTTTATTTTTTGCAGAGTGATGAGATTTATTTTCATGGAATCGTATAAAGAGTAAAATTATGGAGTATTGAATAATAAACATGCATTTTTTTTGAAGTTTGACTTTTACTTTTAGAGGCTGCTATAGTATGTTAATTTCTCTGTGTGCATTGTGTTGTTTCATTCTGTCTTAGCCCTTTATTGTTTTTAAGAAAGTCTAAACCCAAGATTGTTGGTTTAGAAGAAGTGTCGTGGTTAATGCTGAGAAGAGGTCATGTGGTAGTTTCAGAGCTGGCCCTGCTGAAGAGCCTCTGTTACAGCAAGTCACTGGGGAGACAGGAATATTCTTGTGGCTCACTTGGGTATTTGCCAGGAGGAGCAGGTGCTAAAGACATGGAAAAGCAGCGTGGAAAATTTGTTTGATAGGTAAAGGAGTTGTGGGGAAAGAAACTACTTCTGGCAGACTTACTAGGATCTATCACTGAAATTGGTTTGGGATAAAAGTTACAGTTCCAGGGAGAATTTTTGCTGTTCAGGTGTGGGTGGCAGAGCAGTCAGAGCTGTGTTTCCATACTCAGTCTTTTTCATGAAGCCCTATGTTACCAGTAGCTGAATGCTGAAATGTCTGTAGGAAGTATTTAATGGTTTTACGTGACCCCAAAGCAGAAACTAAACCAAAACCCCCTCAAAGGTGCATTGTCTTAATTTTTGGTGCATTATTCAGCTTCTATTGACTATTGCCAGGGACTGTATCTCTTCTTCAAAGGATCTTTCTCTTGGGCCAACACTATGAAAATGATGCATGGTGACAAAATTACAGCTTAGACCAGTGTAATTTCTGTTGTACCTGTGCTGCTTTGCCTCTTCACTTTTCTTATATATGTATGTTTGTGGTTATTTAGGATGAACCATAGAAAATAGGGATTTTACAAAAATGTTACGAATTTTTACATTTTTGAGCACACTTCAGTCTTCTGCTGAATGATATAGAACTTAATTTTGGTGGGATTTTTGGCCTTGACTGCTTGGCATCCCTAAGTGAGACTTCAGTCTGCTGATTGTGAGTATGTGTAAACTCAGATTTATAGCAGGCTGTCCTTTCAAAGAGTGCTGCCTGCACCAAGACATGAGGTTCTGGCAGTTCTTGCTCTTCCTCAGCTCAATCAAAACAGAATTGCTGGTGAAGGAATAAGGTAGATCCACATTTTTAGGAAGCGGGGCAGTAAAGCTGAATTACTCAACATTGATCTCTGCTGATTATGTGCACTGTCCTAAAGATAAAACTGTATGACTCCCCAAAATACTGTTACAGAATTAAAAAGGATCAGGCTGTAGAAACCTGCATAGTCCTGTTGTGTATGTAAGCGTACTACTCTGTGTGTGATGAATCAAGCACTTAGAAGTTACCAGCCTGCCAGTAGAATAATATGGATGTTCTGTGGGTTGTGGTGCTTTTGTCATCAACAGATTTTGAGGCTTTACTGAAGCAGGAGCACAATTTAGTATTGGATTTAGAAGAAAGGAGCTGTTCTATATTACAGGGCTCAAACGGAGACCACCCAAATGCCTTCAGCTGGTTTTTGTTATTTTCACAAATAGTTTGTTCTTTTAGCAGAGTATTTAAGAACAGAGAGTCGGGTCAATCACTCTATTATGTTTTTCCCTAAACAGCAATATTGAGCAAACTTTACAATATTGTTCATCATTCAGAAAAAGAAAGTCTTGTAGATTCTCTTGGTTTTTTTAGCTTCCAGAGAAAAATAGCGATAGGCTGTTGTGATTTCAAATCTTCAAATTATAAATTTAATGCACTGGTGTTTTGGAAGCTTTTTTCCTAGTTTTGGCTGGATTGTATCTCGTAAGGGCCAATATAGTATCTGTTATATTTTATGGTATTTAGTAAGTTAATTCAGAGATGTTACATATTTCCCATAGTTCTAGTAGAATAAGTAGGATGAAGAATATTCTTGTCCACCATATAGAATGAGTTAGCTTTTCTGTTAAAGTCTTAATTTTTCAAAGGGCAGGTCAGCTGTATTTTTTTACTGATTTGCTTTTGTGCCAAAGCACACTCGGTACCTCGCTGAAGGCCTAAAAGTAAAAAGTCCTGGGCTTTTAAAAAAAGACCTTTGCTTACTGTGAGTTTGTGTTCTCCCGTAAATGAGTGATTTTCTTTCTGGGAAGGTACCCTGATTGGCAAATGGCAAAGATTTGCAGGCTGTTAATGGGTGAGATACAAAGAAGAAATTACGCTGAAGGACAGAAAAGCAGACTACCTGGCCCCACATGGTGTCTTGACATGTTAGTAATGCCACATACTCAAAGTAGGGGACTACTGTTAAAAATCTTGTTTCTGGGAGCTCTCTTAACTTCTGATACCTGTGTTTGTACTTGCAATCAAAGTCTACAAAGTGTGATGGAGTATAAAATGCTATGGTAAAAATGGGTATCTTACTGTCATACAGCATGCCGTCATAGTGGATGTGGTGCTGAATGCCTCTAAAAAGGATGTAGAGAAGAAGGGAATCAGGGAAGAGTCTAAAAGAGGAATCTGTGGGGATGGAAATTTGCTTTTATAAAGAGAAATTGGGAAAAAAAAAGAGATTGTTTAGCCTTTGAAAGGCAGTGAATATGGAGAAGTATAACACAAGTACACAGAATGATGAATTGTTTGAGAGAAGTAACTTAAAAGCTTTTGTTGGCTCATGCTATAAGAGTAAGGGGACATTCTGAAATTAGGGTTGCAAAGTAAGAAAGGAAGCTTGAGAAAGGACATATTTCTTAATAAACTGATAAGACTGAACTCTGCAGTCTAGGGATAATTTTAATTTAGAAAAATTCTAATAGAAATTAGGTAAGTTAAGAGTGCAAGAATATTTATACAGGCTCAGGTTACCTTTTCTCCTGAAAGAATATAATCCCTCATCTTTTTGTCACTTCCAAAATTATTTTTTCCATCATGATTTTTAATAAAGCTTATCTGAAAACCATGTATTGATGGTGTGAGTAAAGGGATTCAGTCTATCCCTAGTTTGTTTATGGGAGAAATAGTTCTAGCATCTCACTAATTCGTTTGCTCTCTTTCCCAGTATTGGCTTATATCCAGGTGAGATACCCACTAGGTAATATGTCTAGTTTCCTTGGTAGGATCCACTGATATACTTTGTTTTTCTTGTAGATGGGGACATTGGAGAAGAGGTTTTGGGGATTAACATCAGGGTCCTCACCAAATTGGAAGGAATTTACGTAGGCCAGTTGTTTTTGTGACTTGTCACTTGTGAGACACTGTTCTGTTCAGCTTTGATTTTTCTATTGCCTGGGCTCATGCATTAAATTGGTGTTCCTGCAGTAATTTAATTCAAGTCAGTACACAAGTTTGTTCTGTACCTAGAGTGATGGAATATTTTGGGAGGATGAAATGAGCTAACGCTGGCCTTCTGTGTCACCCTGCCAACTCCCAGCAAGTATGTAAAAAGTCATAAAAATAGCAGTGGGGGTATCTTAATTAAATGAGCATGCTTGTCGCTCTGCCAGTCTTTTCTCTTGGCATGGTTCAAGTCCTAGGAACTGTTTGCTTTCAGTCTCTATCAAACTCAAATATAAAACTCTGTGATAAAAGCATCAAAAGCAGTGTTCAGCAGGAAAAGACTACACAATCGGCTTTTTCTCATTCCCACTGAAATGTCCTTTTCTCTCCATTTGGTAGAGGCTGCAGTTTTTACTTTTGGTGTGTTTAGCAGCAGGTTGAGTTAAATTTGTTGTATTTGGCTCTAGAGCAGCAAAGAGCAGATGTCAGGGAGGTGCCGTGACAGGAATAAAAAAATTCAGAAGGCTTGTGGGAATTTGGGGGTGAGAGGGAAGTCTTCCTCCTATTTTTTCCATGCTAGAATCCGTATTATAACATTTAGAGCTGGCACTCAGTTCAAAACTTGCCGTGCTGCAAGGGTTGATGCATTGACGCAGACATTCTTTCCCACAGCTCAAATTGTGGAAACAGAGTTTATTTATAAAATAAAACATGCCTGTGAAATTATAATTGATACCTTAATTACGGAGAACTTGCCTGAAAGATGGTAACTTAGCAATCCGTGG
This sequence comes from Melanocharis versteri, assembly GCA_013397845.1. Lineage (NCBI taxonomy): Eukaryota > Metazoa > Chordata > Aves > Passeriformes > Melanocharitidae > Melanocharis > Melanocharis versteri. Next base: position 1,345,523 of record VZTG01005432.1, on the reverse strand, counting down.
GACATTTTCCTGGCTTAGAATAGCCACGATTTATACTGAAACATTTTCTCTGCATGAATCCTAGAAATGGAATTCTCCTGTCAAGGCAGAAAAACTTCGGTAACTGAGAGATACTCTGCCAGGGATAATAAGTCTGAAATAATGGTCAACTTTTAAACATTATTTAGGGTTGGAACATCTGAAAAGTAAGCTTTGCTTTTCAGGATTGTCACTATTTGAAAAATATGCATTTAAAAGCCACCACTGCGTGTTGCCAGTCTTTACATAATCAGGTGGGTCCCAGATGTATGTGGGATCCTGGAGAAATTTGTTGCTTTGGATTATTTTTTTCACTTTTGTAAATGAACACAATGCTCTGAAAGTCAGTGGTGGCTTTTTTTTTCTGTAAATCTTATCTTATTGATGGCCATTTCTGAAAACACCTGGTGTAGTTTGTTAGTTAGTAGACTGATTACTTGTTTGTTTATCTTTCTTTCTCACATCTTTGTTTTTCATTCATCATCTACTTGCACTACAAGGGTATATATTGCCATGGTATAGTTTATAGAAACATAAATATGATGTAATTTAAATTGTATTTACATTTACGTAATTTTGATTGCAGGTTGCTGTATTTGAAAATTGTGCCAGTTCTTTGTTGTTGTATGTGTAGAATGATGTACTTGATAATTTCTGGAAGAATTTGTTTTTTTCTGTGATGAAAAAGTTTTATTTACACAGTGATCTGGAGGGGAGGACAGTAATAAATCTACTTTTCCTTGAGATGGTGTCATTAATCTTGTATTAGTATTTTAGGAAACCACGTTGACTCCTGCTTTGGGTCTTCTGTTCTCATGGCGAAGCTGGATTCTATGGTTCTAGTAGTAGATCTTATAATTTGCTGGGGAGATGAGATTTGAAATAAAAGGAATGTATGTAATTGTGCATTTAGTAAGAATAGAAAGTCTCACTGTTTTTTTTTGAAGAGCAATTAATATAGTGGGGTGAGTTGATAGAAGCATCATATGTGTAAGGTATGTAATGTACGTGCTCTGTTCTCTACAAAGTCCTGAGTGGAGTGTGCTGTTCAGGTTTGGGAATAAATCTTCCCGTGGCTTTTGCTGATGAACAGTGTCAGTGCACTGCTAAAAGAACTCAGGAGAAACTAACTTGCCTGTTGGCTGTAGCATGTTGAGTTTCTTGGTTAGACTGCTGATTTCAGTGACTTGAAAGTGACAGGCCTGGAGATAACTGTGGTTGGAGGTGCTCCAAGAGGATTGGGTTTTTGCCTTTTTGATTTCCTAAATGATAAGGAAGCCAGGTTTGATCAACAGCTGCTGGGAGGGTTATTCAGACACTGAGTTAGTCTAGTCCAGTGCAGGATTTTTCGCCTCTGACCACAGTTCAGGGCATGTTCTGCTTAAAGTGAGCTGGTGAAACTGTAACAGTTTTGGTTTGTTTGATTAGCATCATTTATTTATGTTTACCCTGGAGTTAATTTCTTACAGGTATTTTTCACCTGGCTGCCAGATTCCTTTGTTGTGTCAGAAAGACTTCGTGGCCACAGAAAAAAACGTTAGAAAAACGGTTAAGTTGTAGATTCTGTATTTAGAGACTGTATTCTAGATCATTTAAGTAATTAAATATTTCTAAGGTTTCTTTTACATGATAAGATTTTGCTTCGAAAGAAGCATGAAACTATGGAGTCTATTTCGGCTAGATCAAGGTTGTACCTGTTTTATTTATTTTTTCATGATTTCATGCAAGTGTCAAACCTACATTTATGTACTAGCATGCTTTGAAGATAGCTGTGTATTGTGAGGAGAGCTGGTCTAGGGTGTACTTAAGGTATAGTTGATCTAACTCACTGTAAAAGTTTTGAAACCTTTTTGAAGGTGTTTTTTGCATCTAAAAATCTTGAAATATTTGGTATAAAATATCAGTGTTCATTGGAAAGTGAAATTTCTGTTCAATTTTGAGACAAGAAGGCTTTGTTCAAGATTAAAGCAGACCAAACTCCTACTGTCCTTTTTCAATTTTAAAATTATTCTGCGGTTACAAAAATGCAGATACCTTTTAAAAGATTTAGCTGATCAGCTTTTGAGAAGCACATAAATTCCTTAGATTAAAAATAACGCTAATAAAAATTGATGGAAACTCCTGAATATAGAACTGGTTTGTTCTACATAAGTCTCTTCCTGTTCCAGGAAGCTGTTCGTTTTGGAAAAGCAAAAAAATCAAGAGCTAGAAAATGTTGATTACAGAAGTTGTGGAATAATGGGTTTTAATTTGACCATCAAAAACACAAGTCAAGGAAAAAGAATAATGTCTTGATGGTAATATCTAATAATTTGTAAAGCATCTTCCCTCTAGAAAACAAAAAGTAAAAAAAATAATTTGTAAAGTGGACTGTACCTGTAGACTATTGCAGCTGTCCTGTCTTATCAGGGGAATAGGACAGGCTAAGTATCCTGAGTCTTATTTAACCCTGAGGGATTTCAGTGATGAGAGACATGATAAACTCGGGTATGTTAGCCTTTTTTTTATCAAAGTGGAATTATGTTTTAAAGTGTGTGCTGTTCAGTAATGGAAATTATTTATTTGAATTGTCTCTTTATAAAGTTTCATACATGAAATGCTAGAAAGACCATTTCCAAAATGTTGATTAATAATTGCAAAACTCATAGAAAAACTTAAAGGATTCATAGAGGTTAGTGCTGGTTGAGATAGAAAAGCCGTGCTTGCCTAATGGAGGATATTTACAGAGAACAGTTTCAGGTTTTCTTTACTGGCCTCTCTCTCCAACACTTGCATGTGAATGGTGCAGTTACCTGATAATTCAGTCTTTGGCAATTATCTTTAGAAAGCTGCTCTGGATTGGGGAGGAGAAAATGTTTAATGTGTATACTGTATAATGTATAAAATGTATATATTATAAAATGTGTAATGCGAGGAAGGCACTGGGTGGGAATGTTATATATTATTATATATTATATTATTTTATAATATATATAATATATAAAAATTATATATATTAAATTATATATAATATTATATATTATGTAATAACTCAGGTTGACTGATTGTAGATGTCCCCAAAAGAGGAGGTTTTGAATTTCTGTTGAAATCTAGTCGTATTAAAAATGACTGTGTGTAGAAACATAGTAATTTTCAAAACTAGTATCTTTGGAATTCACTTTTTCATTATAAAGTGGTTTCACGGGCCCAGAATATGACGTTTTTTACTTTAAGGTTTTTAAAGTTCATTACTTTTCTTTCTGGAAATAAGATAAATGCCAGTAACCTCCCAATTAAAAAGCGTTACTTGTAGTGGTACAGTAGAGTTGTGGAATATCCTGTGTTGGAAGGGGCCCACAAGGATCACTGAGTTCAACTCCTACTAATTTTCAGATACACATTCTGCAGAGGTTTCACAAAGAGCAGATGTGGTCAGGTGGAAAATGTCAATTTGCAAAGGAATCCTGTGCAGTGCCCACTGTTGTGAGCCACAGTGCTGCTTCAGGGTGCAGCGGATGAGTCAGTTACAAATTCATGTATTGAAAGGAATGCTCAGTTTCTGACGTGCTGCCTACATTTGGGTGGTACAGGGAACCCTTCCTGGGGCTGTTGCCACCAACTCATTTGCACAGTAATAGCCCTTGTAGGTAGCTCCTGGCTTCTGACAGACTTCAGTCAGTTCTGGCTGAAAATAGACTGTGGTTTTAAGCACACTGAACTGAGAACACTGTACAGTATCACTGGGAATATTTCTGCTTTACACGTACAAGTCCTTTGAAAACAGAATATCTTGTGACGATATTGAAATATTTTTTTCTGACCGGTGAGCAAACAGTGTTATATGCTGTGGATAGATTTGTGTTGCATTTACAGCTGTTGAAAAACTAGTGGCTCATCCACTATTGGAGGTTTTTTATTGGCTAACATCTTGTATGAATATTGTACTGCTGAATCTTTAATCTGCTGTGGAGACAGACAAATTTAGGAGAAGTGACTTTAATCTTTGAAGAACGTGTGTTGACTGGGAAAGCTAGTTCAGTTTATTTTTGCAAATCACCAACCTTTAGAAGTGGGATTAAGTTTAGTGCAGGAGAAAATGGAACTTTCCCTTTGTCTCCAGAGTGAGGTCACGGTGCTTGTCTCTTTTCAGCTTCCATCTCAGTAAAATAATAGAAAATATAATTGTTTCATGTTTCAGTTTTATCTCCTGAAGAGTGGGAGTTACAGTTACTTGTGCGTGCCATAATGTCAGCAATTACTTTTTGTCCTTGTTGCTTCTTTACAGCACTGTCTCTGCCCTATTTGCATGCCCATGTTTGAAATTCTCATGTGCTGCTTTTGTATTTTCTTTTTTTTTACCCTTTGGTTTTAATTATTTAGAGATTCCACTGAGCAGGTAGCTGCGTAGACTTCAGCTACGCAGGAATTGGTTCTGCATGTGGCTTTAGTGATGGCAAGATCCCACCCACCTTTGATGTGAAGGCAAGGAAAAGGAAACAAGACAGAATCCAACAGAAGAGGTGAGAAAAGAAAGGCTTTGGTAGTAAAGGAAGGTAGAGGAGAACACCTGAGTGATGAGATTGGAAGAAAAGCTAAAGTGGTAGTATGGTAGACTGGTTTTGGCGCTGCAATGTGTGATGATGCTGTTCTGATTTGTAATTTTAAGAACAACTAAAGAAGCATGTTGCTTAAATAAGATAATTCACCGATTCCTTTTTTTAATTGTAAAAGTATATTTTAGTCTCATTTTTCAGTAGAGCAGATATACACCAGGACTCAAGGGAGCTTATTTTTGTTTAATGAGGATATATTAATGATAATTTTAATCAATAAATTAATAAAAACACTAGTGCTTGGTTGCCTTATTGCTCATCTCTTGTCTGACTGGGGTTATGTGCAGCATTATGTCTTGGTAGATTTAAAGGAATGCTGTTTTCCTCAGTGAGGAGCTTAGAAAAAAATCTCTTGTCTCACTAAAATGGGTCCCAGTTCTGTGTGAAGAACAGGCGTTCACTTTCCAAAATCACGCTTGGAGGCTTTCTAGCTAGGCTGAGCTACAGTCAGATCACTCAAGTTCCCCCATGTCCCTAGAGAATAGAAATTGTTTCACCAGCAAATATATGGAGTCCTTTGAGGCCATTCTGCTGAGTTACGGGGTTTATTTCAGAATTTGGGAGACTCATTTTTGTGCAATAGGTTACTGAGAGAGTTAGCATTCTTGCTTGAATAATGCACTTCAAATTTTGGGCAGAGGTTTGCCATGACTAAATAAGAACAAGATGTTTGATCATCTTCTACAGGGAACACTGTTTGGTCAGCATAAATTTGAAAGAAAAAGTCCAGAAGAGACAACTGACCATTCCTGTGTGGTGTTTGAAACTTTTTCATGTTTCTTCTGGGCTTTAATTATAGTGCATATACATGGCAAGAAGAAAGACCAGGGGTTTTGTTCTTTTCATGGAGGTGTAGCTTTATCACATCGTTGGGAATTTATAGCCTAGTAATATATAGTGGTTTTTCCATTCCTGCATTTTGCGATTGGTTTGTACAGCCTTATAGTCTGGCAGCTGAGAGCTCACTTTTTTGTGATTTTTTTTTTTGGCATGAAAGGGTTACTGTTCACATTTCCTGTGTAATTCCTTCTGATCTTGCTGGGCTGTAATTACTTTCTTGATGTTAAACATTCCCAGGCTCCTATAACCTTCTAGCCTGCTTGCACTGGCCAAGTTTGTCCCAGGTGATCATGTGGGCGAACCTCCTGTTTTTAAGGATAAAAATCTCTCCTTCCTGTGTAAGATAGGCTACATTCTCATTCCTTTGCTGTGCAGTCCCAAGAGAAATCTTTTAAAAAATAATAATAAGGTAGCACATCGCTCTTTTAGAGTCAGACTTAGCAGCCAAAACACATGACAAATCAAGTGTGTGGGTTTAGAATTCGCTGAATCTTGGTTGAATGAGAGCGAGTTCACATGAAAGATTATTTTTTCTTAATACGTTTGGAAAATAGGTTATGATATAAAAAAGACAGATTTTGACTGTAGCTTCTTACTTTTGACCATATAATTGGCAAATCTTTTTAAGCTTGTTTGAATGTAGAACTACTTAGCTGAGCCTTCAGGATTCTTTTTTCTTTTGAATTCTTTGCAGTAGCTGCATATCTTAAGAAAAGGAAAAAAGGAAAAAACCCAGGATCTTACTCAATTCTGTCTTTCCTCCATAGTTCGATTATCCTGTATTTCTTCTGATTTTCAATTTTGGTATATAAACAGTAAACTCAAGGTATTATTTTGTTTTTAAATAGAAGTGACTATATACTGCTGAAAAATGTTGACTTCAGAGGTGTGGGAACTGAAGTATTATGTTCTGCAAAGGCACCAAAAGGTTCTCAGTGCTGCTTTTCAGCTTTAATGTGGAGGAGACACCTGTAAGAATGTGAGTGAAGTTTGTTTTCTGTGACCTTTATACTGTTTTCTCACAGTGCCAAGAAAGATGAAAGGTTGTGATGGCAGGGTTTTTTTAGGGCGTGAGGAGTTGTAGTGTGCTGATACATTGACACTGGTGGGTGTTGGGTTCTTTTTTTTTTTTTTACTGGCAATGCCAGAGAAATTAGTTGGAGGTTCTGTGCTCTATTGGTTCAAGAAGTAGCCGAATTTTGATGCTTCAGTTAAGAGCAATCTCATTATCTTACTATCCTGCTATAGGTAACCTTTTTTCTCATAATCCTAGTCTTATTGACTTGTGCATTTAATTGGCTGCTTTGTGAAATTCTCAGGCTGCAAGTAATTCTATTTTGTTTAGCTGTATTATTGTACTTGCAACACAGATACTCTGAAGTCTTCCCAGTAACTGACTGACTGAAGTCTTGTGAATGTGTAACTGTGAGCTCAATGGGATTATATGATTATACCTGGAAGAAAATGGTTTGTAGGTAATAAATTGTAGCAGTTTGAGCACTTTTCTTGGTTTAATTCTCATGCACTCCAATGCCTGTGCTTTACTATATAAATAGAAATTAAGACAGTTGCTGTGTGTGTTGTTGACTGTGCTGCTGTGCTAGTGAACGATAGGAAGAATATATTTTCATGAAAATGTCTTGAATCTTTTCAGGAAGTCTTGAATTTGATGCCTTAGTTATAATTGGAATGCAGTCAGTGTGCTGCCCAGTTCTTAATTGCGTACTCCATCATGTAACTGGGAACATGGCTTTCAGATCTGTCTATTTTTGTTGTTGAACCCAGATATTCTTATGGGGTATTATTCAACACAGAGAAATCCAGTCCTGGCATGAAGTATTTATGCAGTAGTTACATGAAAAAAACCATGAAGCATTAAGTGAGTATAACTGGACAGAAAAAGATGCTGCTTAAAATTTCCAATTACACTGTCATTTTATTGTGGCCTGCATGTAATTATCAGATACCCGAGATTTGTTAGGGAACTCCATATGAAGGGGGTTTTTACCTTTGCATATCCACTTGGGTATGTGTTAAACATGTCGCAAGCATGATAGGCTTCCTGTGCAGCACGGTACTACTTTGGTTAAGGCTTTTTTTTTTTCCAAAACAGCTCACTTTTGACTTTTAATTATGAAAATACTGATGAATTTAGAGTTAGTTGGGAGGCAAACTCTATTGAAGCCTGTTTTCCATCTAATAGGATGTATGGTTCATCTTGCCATTCTCTTTACCTCTTTAATTTTGCTTCTGCTTAGATGAAGGCAGAGAAGAATTACTCATTATTTTGTAATTAAAGGTAACCTGTTTTGAATCTACTTTGTAAAATGCTTAGAATGTAACTGACCAGACTCTCCATTATGAATTTCACCTTTGTGGTCGAAAGTACCCTGAGTGGTAATGAATTTTCTTCTGTGAAAAATCTGTGGTTTCAGAGTCTGTGCGAATTGCCTCTTGCTTTTTGTATAGAAGTCATGGTACAGGATGTAAGCTGGTTGTTGGTCCTCTGTGTGTGTGTGTGCATGTTGATCTTCTAGTGATTTAACTTAAAACTTTTGGACTTAGATGTCTGTAATGTACTAGAGACAAGGTGATGCATATAGTTGTGATGCAGGGAAGAATTGGACCTAACCTTAGGTGTATTTAGTGCAGAGAAAGAAACTGTTTGGTTTTAACAAGCTGCTATAGAAATAAGAAATGATTTGAATTAGGGGAGCTTTTAAGCTTTCAGACAATGTAGTCAACTGTATTTTTATATTCAGAGTTGTACAAGTTCTCTCTTAGGGAGGACATGTAAACTACTGTTGTGACAAAATGCATAAATGTGTCTAGGATTTGATAGTAATTAATTCATTTTACTTATCTAAGCAAAGATTAAGTGCCTCAGTTTGAAACTGGCTATAAAAAGTAACATATAAACAAATTTAACACACATCCGGTGTAATAGCACGTTTGGTAGAACTGAAGGCACTTTGTTTTCATATGCAGTGGTTTCTCACTTTCAGTGTTCACAAGCTGTTTAGTCACGGAGCGCCTCTTGGCTAGATTTTTAAGGGCACTTTTTATCTTCATGGCTTTCTTGACTTGAACTACACATGATAGAGTCTTAAGTACTGCTAAAATGTTGATGAATTATGTTGTTTACCATTGGTGTGCAGAAAAAATTGCAGAATACCCTGATTTTGAAGGGACCCACAAGGATCATCCAAGTCCAGCTCCTGGGCCTTCACAGGGCAGCGCCAAGAGTCACACCCTGTACCTGAGAGCATTGTCCAAACACTTCTTGAGCTCTGTCAGGCTTGGTGCTGTGACCACTGCCCTGGGGAGCCTGTTCCAGTGCCCGACCACCCTCTGGGTGAAAACCCTTTTCCTAATAGTCAACCTAAACCTCTCCTGGCACAGCTTCAGACCATTCCCTGACGTTCTGTTAGTGGTCACCACAGAGATCAGTGTCTAGACTGCAATTAAGTCTCCCTCAGTCTCCTCCAGACCAAGTGACCTCAGCCACTCCTCGTACGGCTTCCCCTCAAGGCCTTTCACCATTTTGGTGGCTCTCCTTTTTACGCTTTCTGACAACTTTAAGTCTTTCTTATATTGTGGCACCCAAAACTGCACGCAGGCCTCAAGGAGAGGCTGCCCCCGTGCAGAGCAGAGCGGGACAATCCCCTCCCTTGCCCAGCTGGCCATGCTGTGCCTGATGCCCTCCAGGGAGGCCCGGCAGAGAGATCACAGCGAATTTGAGGTCTGGGCAGTCACCAACCACATGAAGTTCAACAAGGCAAAGTGCTGGATTCTGCCCCTGGGACGGGGCAACCCTGGGTGTAGGGACTGGGGAACGAGAGGCTGGGGAGCTGTGCCATGGAAAGGGACCTGGGGTCCTGGTCCATGGCAGGTTGAACATGGGCCAGCAGTGCCCTGGCAGCCAGGAGGGACATCCCTGTCCTGGGGGCATCAGGCACAGCATGGCCAGCCGGGCAAGGGAGGGGATTGTCCCGCTCTGCTCTGCACTGGGGCAGCCTCACCTCGAGTGCTGGGGGCAGTTCTGAGTGCCACAATGTAAGAAAGATACAAAACTGTTAGAAAGCATGAAAAGGAGAGCCACAAAGATGTTGAAGGGCCTTGAGGGGAAGCCGTGTGAGGAGAGGCTGAGGCCACTTGGTCTGTTCAGCCTGGAGAAGAGGAGACTGAGGGGAAACCTCTCTTCAGTCTTGTGAGGGGAAGAGGAGGGGCAGACACTGATCTCTTCTCTGGTGCCCAGTGACGGGACATGAGGGAATGGCCTGAAGTTGTGTCAGAGGAGGTTTCAGTTGGATATTAGAGGGTGGCTGGGCACTGGGACAGTCTCCCTAGGGAGGTAATCATAGCACCAAGCCTGATGGAATTCAGTAAGTGTTTGGACAATGCTCTCAGCACATGGTGTGAGTCTTGGGGATGGTGCCGTGCAGGGCCAGGAGTTGGACTCTGTGATCCTTGTGGGTCCCTTCCAACTCAGCTTATTCTGTGATTCTGTATTTTTAAGGCTTTTTAATTTTATGGTTTTAGGCAAACAGTCATGAAAACAGAGAACCTTACAAGGTATTTAGCAATTTGAAAGATGTTAGGAAACAGAATATGCTGTATCCTTATTATACATGTTTCTCCTGTGTAGAAAGAGGTCTGTTCTTGTCATCTGCTCTGATTCTCAAAGTAATTTTATGTTTTGTCATCTGCTAAATGTATATATGTTGTCTAAATTTTTTACTTACTGGAGGCTTCTTCTAAAGTTCCTCTCCAAATCTTTGCATTTCAGAAACTTAAGCTCAGTTCTTCCATCTGTATAAAATGAATTTGGCTTCCAGTCTGTGAATTTTCATGACGCTTAAATACCATAGGTGCTACAGCTATTGCAGTCAACAGTTTTGAAAATACTTGCGAATTAAATATGTATATAGCCAGAAATACTGAAAAAATATTTACTTATTTATCTTTGAAGAGAACTATCATCAATGGAAATACTTATTTTTTTAGATTAATCAAAGGACTGTGGGTTTGAAGGGAACTCTTTGTCACTGCAATTTTGTGTTTCATTTTTAAGGTTAATTCAGTTCTAACTTGTAGCATGATCATTGACATTTACATGGTATGGGCCACGAGGCCTGCATGCAGCAAGTGAATTCACACAGATCAGAAATAGCTTAGAAGAAAAGTGCAAAATGTCTTTGGCAGTTATCACCATTATTTTTAATCTCCCCTCCTCCCTTCCAGTGCTCTGAGAAGAAGTAGTTGAGCTGGATGAATGCATGTTTGATACAGAGGATGATGCAGATTGTTGGCATGCACCCAGTGCACATCTCAAGACTACAAAGTTTACAGCACAGATCTTACATTATTTCACTACTAGTGAAAGGTGAATGACTTTGAAGAGCAGAAGTGAATGCGGTAGAAATAATATGCAGGGTGTTCTGCTTTGCTGCAGGGGAAGCACTGATTTTTGTTTTTATAGAAATACGTTTGGTAATGTTCTTTCCATATTAAAACTCTAATCTAAACCTTAAAGGGTACTGTGTTCTTTGTCCAGACATGTATATTTTGCTATTTAGTGGAAGTTTCTGAGATAAAGCAAAATGATAAATTAAAAAACCAAATCACAGCTGTATGAAGAAAATTATAGCAGACTGAAATAATTTGTATGTTAAAACATGTTTAATGAGTGTTTACTAGAGAACCTCTCTAAAAAATGAAATGTCACAGCAAAACCTTACAGACTTTTCTGTGGTCTTGTATATTACGTGTTCTATTGCCTGCTTGAAACAGTTCTCACCATTCAGAAGACAGGTAGAGTACTACTGTGGCAGTGTTGTTTATCTGAAAAAAATATATTGGAGACTTTTTATCAATGTAATTCAGATCCTAGAAAGAAAGTTTCTTAAAAGTTATTCTGTATTCAGTAAAGAAAAATTATGAGAATTTAGCCTGTTGCAGGTATTGGGAGCTTGTGCTGATAAATCAGTTGGCCACTAATCAATTTCTGAAGCTTTGAAATACTTCTTCATATGACAGTTTTCAAACAAACAAAAGACATTCTGTTGTCTTCTGTACAGGTTTTTCTTTCTGATGCATGTAGAATAAATAGAGCCGGTGTGTTAGGAACTGTGATCTAATTTTGCAGGTTGGGAGCCAAGAACACGTTCTGTGTGCACATATCTCCAACTTCAATCTTAAAAAGAAGAGGAGACTTAAAAAACAAAGAGTACTTGAGCATAAAAATGTGACTTGCTTGACACCTACTTGTTCATTTAGTTACTCTGAGAACAATTCTCCTAGGAAACGTGATTTGTTTGGTTGAAACAAGGTAAGGAGGGGAGTGAAGCAATACAGTTTTAAAGAATGGGGAGCTGATGATGGCAAGCACTGTATGGCTTGGAGACAGGAGATTAAGGAGGTAAAGTTATTAATAAAAATCTGTGGGCAGTAGAGTACAATGGAGTTCTTTAAATATAGAGGATGTTCTTGAAGGGTACAAAAGCTTAGTAATGATAGAAGTCCAATACCGGGCAAGGATGATAAATTTCTGCTGTGCAGAGAAAGGCATAAATATTCAATAAATATTTTGTTCTGTATTCAGAAAGAGGCTGGATGATGCTTTTACATCTCACCACCTCCATCATTAGTGATGGGAAGAATGTATTATCACTGTACCAGCAACTATTAATGTTAAATGTTTTTAAATCTGCTGCACTGACACCTACAGATACTAAAAAAGAAAAAAAGCTTAGAAGCTGTATGAATTATTCATTTTGAGTTTTAACAAATCATGGAAGAGTGGAGAAATTTTAGAAGGCTGGAGGTGAAGGGGAACTAATGTGCCCAAATTTAGAAAGTATAATAAGTGCACCTTGAAAAGGCCGATAGTAGTATGCTGTCAGTGAAGATTTAAAGTAGAATTGCATAATTAATGCTGATGAGAATGGGCAGGTCAGACCTACCTATTGTACTGCTGCATGGGGTTATTCCTTTTTGTAAACTGATATGAGGCTGACTGGCCTGTAGCCCCCCAGATCCTCTCTCTTGCCTTTCTTGAAGATGGCTGTGTGCCATTTTCCAGTCTTTGGGAATCTCCCTTGATGCCATGACTTTTAAAAGATGATAGAGTGCATCCTTGTGGTGACACTGATCGGCTCTCTCAGCACTACTGAATGCATCCTTCTGATCTTGTGGATTTGTACAACTGCATCTTCATCTACTGTTGGTAACGTTGTATCAGTGCCTCAGCCTTTTCCAGGGCTTTGTTCACCTTCTCTGCTAAGCATTAGGCCCACTTTTTCCTTAGCCTTTCTTTGGTGATCTTTGCCTTTTTTGACTTTCTATGTGCATGCTTGAGCAGTGTCTTAAATAGTTAGAACTCTGCTATAATCTACAGATGCTGAACATGACTAGCAAAGTTTGGATTCAGACATAAAGTAGGAATTAGTGCTCCTATTCAAAAAATAGATGTTTGGTTATTTAATTGCCTTAAGTGAGCAGAACTTCTATGTTAGAATTTGAAGGCTTGACATGACTCAAGCAGTGTAGGTGTCCCGCAGCATGGTTTTTACGTTGAATTAATGAAAAGGTACTGTGTGTCAAACCAAAAAAACCTAGTTGCTTTAAAAGCTTGGTCATGCTTAATTGTTTTCCTCTTGAAGTACTAATTCAGTTTGGTCTTGCTTAGTTTGAGATTTAACTGAATGCATTTGGAATACAAATATCTGTAGGAACAGAAGACAAAGCTGGAGGCCCATAGAGAAAGAAGAATGTTCCCAGGGTTAGCATAGACTGCACACCACAGCTGGTTGCTGGACAGCATCCAGGAATAATTTTGACATGTTTATTTCACATTTTTTCTCCGTGAACATGTTTTAAGGACACTTCATTAAAAATGCCCGATAGTCTTTGAAGGTCTGTGCCTTTAATGTTTTTCAAACAACAAACAGGGTGGTGGATACAAAAATGAAAATTATTTTGGCAAGGACTATTTGCACAATGAGAACAACACAAGCTAAGTGAATGAAGGCAGTAAATTAGGACAGGTTAGATTTTGATTTATGCTTTCTTGTATTTTTAACTACATGAAAGTTTTTTTAGTAAGTATGATTCATCAGTAACAGTGCTGATAGGCAGTAATAGACTGCAAGAAAAAGAAAAATTTAAATAAATCATACAATATGTTGTCCTGTATATTTTCTAGGAATGGTGTACGAGGTTGAAGAACAGCTGATATTTTATGTGCTTCTTGATGCTAGTCAATAAAGCGTGTCGCCAAAACTAGATAAGCCTGTGGAATATTTGTGTCTGTTTAAATTTTACTATTTGTATTGAAAAAGTGTTTATACCAGATGACTGGAAAATACACTCTGTTATATTCTGATTGTTCTTAAAATAAATGACACATTAGTCACTTCAGCCCAGCAGTTGCTTTTTTAGTTGGGTCAGAGCTCTGGGAGCTCCCAGCCAGGGAACTGGGGCATTCCATGCAGGAGAATCCATCAAAGTGGTGACAGTCCTTTCCCAGAAAACGAGAGGGATGTGACCGAGCAAAGAATGCGGGCGAACAGCTGAGCTTCTCTGCTGGGGTCTGTATGAATTAGTCTGGGCACAACAGCAACAGGGAGGGCAGATGCTGCCTCTGCTGCCTGTGCTCAGCTCTCAGCTGGGCTGTCACTTCCCTGGCTGCAGCTCTCAGGAGGGTTCCAGAGCTGTAGTTCACATCTTCAGCTGTGGATGTTGAACTGCCCTTAATTATGCAAGAGAATTTTGAGTGCATTGGTTGCGTGTTGGGAATTCTTTTTGTCTACAAGTATAAAATTTGTGCAATATTCTTTAACACTTAAGACACCTACTGTGACAGAACTTATATAAAATGTGACCTTTTAATTTTTGCACTAAATTTAGAACTCCGGGTTTTATGAGGGTGCTTCAGTGTGATTATGTTCTAATTTGTAAACTTACTGTATGATGATTCTTCCGATGTAGAACAGTTTATTATATGCTTGGGAGGCAGTAAATATATAGGCAGGAAGTCATATAAGATGGAAGTTGCTTATGCTAGTCATTAGTTTTTTACAGATTTTTTAGGTGTGACCTGTTAAACACATATTCCTTTCTGGTGAGTAGGATCATGTTTGGGAAACATGAGATACAACTCATAGTTGGGCAATGTTTTTAATGTTGAGTACTGTTAAAAAAAAAATCCAGCTATTGTATTTACATCTCATGTGTTCTTGAAGTGTACTGGGCACTCAACTATCTGGAAAAAAACCCATCCTTAGCCCTGAAACAGTCTGGGCTGGCAATGTTAGAGGCAGAGTTTGGGGGCAGAATCAGTGTAGCACCAAAACAGTTGAACCAGTTCTTACTACAACATCTGATTTGTTACCTGGAATGTTTTTTACTGCGGGGCTATCTGCAAGGACCAGCTGTGCCTCACAACGGTTACACATGCTCAAATTAATTCTACTTCTTCAGTAGAACTTAGGGGTTATTTTTGAGTTCAGCTGAAGAAAACGGTTTTTCCTTCAACACAAGTCACTAAATATTTCAGTGTATGATTCAAATTAGGAGCTTTTTTTGTTTGAGAGGAATTAGACCTTAGAATTTAGTTTGCTTTAATGGTCTTAGGCATGTGTCAGTGGTAGTTTTTTTGGCGCTAATACCATTTTCCTGTTCTTTGTTTCTTTAACTTCTGTCTTAGGAGTTTGAGTGCATGATAGGGGTGAGCCCTCTTGAGGGGGACTTTAAACAGAAAGTCTTTAGTTGGTAGGCAGTTTGAATTTTAACATCTTGAAAGTACATCCCATCTTGGCCTAGGTCATTTATTGCTTGATTGGGCACAGTCACAGTAAACCACTTTTATTTTTAATTTTTATTTTTTAGTTCTTGAGTGCTTGTTTTGCTTGGGTCTGTGAATATTATACATTGGACTTAAAAAACATATGCAACATTTTATAAAGTATAGAGGACATTGCTGCACAAACTTTAAAAATGCCACAATGTAGCTTTCTTGACCTTTTAAGAAACTTGTAATGGAAATTCTTATAGAAACAGCTGTAGATGCTGCTCTTATTTGGTACCATGGCAAAATTCAGTACTGTGCTCAAGTTTGCAGCTGTAAAGTCAGAAATAATTCCATTATTTTAGTCAGAATTGCAAAAGCAATTCCCCTTGCAAAGCTTGGAGTAGTTTTTTGCTTTTTGTCATCTGTTGGTTTTGCTTCTAAGTAGAACATTAACAACATACCCAGACACTATGAAAATGATGAAACCCTGTACAAAATCTTTCCTGAGTGACAGGGAAAGTTGTATCAGAGGGATTCAGATTAGTGTCGAAGTAACCCAAAATACTCCAGTCAAAATAGAAGAAGTGATTGACTATTTCTTGTTCAGTCTCTACAAAACTCAAGGGCCATCTGTGATTCTGTGCAGAATTCAGCGTCACATTTCAAACTTAAATCAGTCAAATTGTGCCGGTGAATGTAGCTCTTAATCCTCTAATTATTAATGGAATTTTTAGGACTGTGTTATCTGACACATTCAAATAAATTTTTTGTATGTGTGGTTATCTTTTGAGGTACCAAGTAGCTCTAAAATATGTTAGGACTACCAAATTAAACAGAACTTGCTCTCCTTTCAGAATTGCATGGGGTTTTTTTGTCTTTCCTTTAGTCCTCTTTAATTAGTTTGGTTGGTACCTTTGTATGTTTACCTCATTCTGCTTTTTGAAATAACCTGGTCTTTTGTGGTGTAAAAACAGGTTATTTATTAGGTAAATAAAAAGTATATATGACATTTTATTACAAAATACCTTTATTCTCTACCAGTCACTGAAGTTCTCTTTAATCCATCAGCATAACTGATAAAAGATGGTTAAATGTGAAATATGGGAGGCTTCGCTAATTCTGAAGTATGGTAAGAGCATTGCAACAGGAATTGATGGAACAATCTGTCCTATGTACGTAGACCAAATTTTGCTGTCATTTTCAGGCTACCCTTTGCTGTCAGTTAGTAAATACAATTTGATTTCTGAAAGGCAGTTGTTGAGGTTTTCAAGACCCATCCAGACAAAGCTGTAAGGCCAGTGTTGACCCCGTTTTAAGCAGGGAAGTTGGACGGGATGACCTTGTGCAGTTCCTGCCAACCTGAATGATTTTGTGAGTAGCTGTGTACACAATCATAGGTGTTTGTCCAGTTCTATGAAGTCTTAGTGTAATTCCACTGAAATTGCTGTTTAGTATTTGTGATAATTGTTTATCTGAAAAAAAAGCTAATGTGCAGCAGCAGGTACACAGTGAGGGATAACATACGTAGTCTGCTCTTATCAGATCAAAACAGTAATTAATTATGGACAAAAGTCAAAAAGTCTCACAATTTAATCAGGTATTGCAAACTGAAAACTGTAATGGTGTGCTGCAATTCCACTATGAATGGTGTAACATATTGCTAACAGAAGTGAAAGATACATAGATTGTGCTGTATGAAACTGCATTGTTGAGAATCCCAGCAAAGCTTCTAAGCAGTTTGGACTCAAGCAATAAATTAATGCTTAATTAAGAACCAGGATAACGTGGTGGTGGGGAAGAACAGGAGTAGAAGGAACTGTGCAGTTTGAATTTTAAAGTGATTCTAGATTAGTCATTACCCACTAAGAATGGTACACGTTTCTGTTTCTTGTTTTGTTTCAAATACTAAGTTAATTTGAATTTAATTTTAAGAACTATGGACAGCATAGATTTCATGTAGTATGTTCTAAAAATGAAAATTGTATTTTCCAGAACTATTGTTGCTAGCTGTCCTTAGAATCAAGAAGAAAATGTATCAATTTGTATTGATTCATCATTTCACAGTTACTTTCACACCAGTAATAACCAAGACTGTATTTTAAATCAGAAGCTTTGACCTTTTAATATAAAGTAATGGCAAAGATGTCTAACCCAGACGTGGAACTTATAAGGGTCTCCAGTTTGTGGCATTCAGAGCACTCCTACTGAGGAGGGATTTACTAAGGAAAACAGTATGACAATCTATCTTTTTTAATTGAAAATTTGGAAAAAAATACGTTATTTTTTGACATGCAACAAATTGTCTAATATTAGGCATAGTAGTGGAGTTGTTTTCTTAAATGAAAAATAGTTGGGGTTATTTATAGTCATAAAAACTGTTCAAGTCCACTTTATTTATTACACATACATTTCATAAAATGAAGAATCAATATTGCAACTTCTTTAGCCTTCTCTTCCCCCAATCTCTTTCTGAGAGATTTCACTTTTATACATTTTTTTTCTCAGGTCCTTGAATTTGCTTTTTTGGAGATACTTACAGTTGTAAAATAATAATTGGTGAGACTGTATGCTAGTTTGTCTACAAGAGTAGAAAATGTGTGGAACAGCCTCATTTCTTGCAGTGTATGTGCTAGTCTTTATTCATACAAGTGAAAAACCTTCAAGCAGATTTCAAAACTTATCTCCTCCAGAAAAGCAATCATTTTTCATTTGCCTGCTATTTTAAGCCGAACGTTGATGTTGCCCTATGTTGTTTCATAAATAAGCTTTTATTCTCAGCAACATGTTACTGAAAGTGGCATAGAACCTGTCGTGTAGGCACAGTTCCACTCTGACAGATGGGCAGGGTGTAGGCTTGCCAGCCAACCATTCCCCACATCACCCAGCAGAGTATGAAGGGAAGCATTTTTGTCCAGGATTGCCACTGTGGCATTCAGTGCATGTAAGGCTTGAAGTTCAGGAAATGCGCTCGGACTGGTCCATCTCACAGGATGACCAAAAGTTTAAAAATAGCTTGGGTTTTAGGTTCTGCTGGGTTTGTACTGTTCTGTTTCTTTTTGTGGTTCTGCTGAAGTCATCTAATGGGCTCAGCCAAAAGAATTCTGCCATGGACACACATTTCTCCGTGATGAATTATCTAAGTATGGAAACATAAGCAGTGAGCAATTTCACACACTGTTGTTTGTGACTGCATGCATATCTCTGTGGATATAGAATAGGAAGACAAGGATCTACTGATACAGGAATAACTCCTAATGTAAAAATATGTAAAATAGAAAACATTGAATAACTCAGACATTTGAGACTGAAGATGTGAATAGTGAAACGCAGAATATTTTGCAGTTTTTCAGAAATGCAGATCAGCTATTGCTTGGTTATTGGGGTTTAGGATTTTGGAGGGGTTTTTATTTTATAAACAAATTGGCTTAATGCCTTGTGCTTGATTTTATAAAGTAGCCAAGCACTGCAGGCTTTTGGCAAATGCACTTGCTTGAACAAATGCTTTTGTGTGTTACACTAGTCAGTCATTGTGTCTGTCTTTTTTTATCTTCCTCTCTATTTTTGCATAGCTTCAATGTTTTAATCTTTTATTTCAAGTCTAACTTGGCCTTTATATAACAGCTGATTTTGCCAACTTTCCTGGAAGCTATGCAGATTCAATACATTCAGGCTTCTTGGGGAACTTCGTTTCAGTTGCAAAGTTCCTAAATTATGGGAAATAATGTTTGCATGGCACTCATTTACAGGATGGCACAATATGTGAAAGAACAGGTGTGAAAAATGAAGTGAATGAAATTGCTTTTGAAATACAAATGGGCATTTCATGGGCTTCTGTCAGGAGAATGTCTTTTCTAAACTGTACTAAGTATTTAATTTTTCTTTTTAGCGGGATGTTTTCCTTCTGAAATTAAATTACATAATATTTGACTAACACTTCTTTACATGCTTAATTTTAAATTAAAATTCATAATTAAGCTTAATATGAAATTGCAAGGTTTGATTTAATGCTTTCTTCCAGTACCTGAACTAATGTTCACTGCGTTAGAAGGTGCAGTTGTCATTGAAAAGCTTTGTTCTTTTAACAAAAGGTACCAAAAATAAATTTGGTTAGGGTCATAGTGGTCTAGTTTAATACTGTTATGATAATAAGTCCTATAATTACTTTCAGATAGTTCTTCCTTCCCAGAGGATGAGGTTTTTAGTTTTGATGTCTGCTTAAAGCATGAGGATGACAGTAAAATTAATGTCATAACCTTTACAGCCTATTTATTGCTTTCTCTGTAATATCCTAAAGGATTTTGTGTAACATCTAAGATAAATGTCTTAGTATGGACAAGCATCAAATTAGGTTAATTGGGTTCAACTGATATTCATATTCAGTGTGTCTATCAGGACACCTGTTTCATATAAAAGACCTGTGGGTATCTTTCTGTGAAAATTGCTTTTAAATTATTACATGTATATGCTCTGCTTCCTTTGATTTGATTGTTAAAGACCAAGTTGCAGGATGGGGTTTTTTTCCAGTTTGCTTGCTATTTTTGCCTCATAGGGATAATGAAATTTATCCTTTCATTCTCTGGTAACTTAAGGAATAGTACAGACATGATTGAGCTTATTTTGTGGCATTAAGAGAGATTTTACTTTCTAATTCTGTCCAGCTTCAACTCCACTTCACTTGAAATTCCTGTAATAGATTTCTTTTCATCTCTGAGTAGTCAGCAGCAGATTTCTAGAAAACTAATTTGAGTTCTGGAGTACTGTGACTTGAATGATTTTATTTAGTGTCTTATGGTAGAGTTATAAACTGAGCAAAACAAATTTTAAGATTATATAGAATTTTAAAATTTTTATCATTTTGATAAGCTCTCAGGTGGAGAAGAATTTATGATATTGCCAGATAGAAATAATCCGTATAATCTCCTGTATTTGGAAAGAATCAGTATTGGACTCAAATATAACCAGGGAAGAGTGAAAGAACATCTGCCTCTTCGGTATTCAGTAAAAACATCAGGACATACTGAATTATTAGTTGGTGACCAGCCTAAAATTTTTTCTGGATGTAAGAGTGTAAAAGAGGTACGAAATTTAATTAATCATTTTAGTTCTAAGCTTAGGGGTTTTTTTGAACATCAGCATGTTTTTTTAATGGAAAGTAGTCCCATACCAAGCCAGATTTATAGTAAAATGAGGAAAAAAACCCCAAACCTGCTCAGGGCAGGTATAAGTAGTTTTGTGGATGTTATAACCTTCAAATTCTAAAAGTTTGAATCAATGCACTGTACAGAACTTTTTGATAAGACTGTATTTTATGTTTAGGACATGCATAAAATGTGTGCAGAAAATAAATATCTGTTAAACATGCTACAGCCTCGCAGAAAAGTGTCAGAAACTGTCAGAGAAAGGATCAAAAAGGCAGGATCACAGTTGATGAATTTGAAAACAGTGTAAAACACAGACAGGACAAGTGCACAATGTTTATGGTTTGCTTTGTAAATGATATATGTAGTCAAAGAAAATGTGCTTTAACACAGCCTTACATATAAGGATGGGTAGAAAAATTTGAAGGGATGATAAGAATTTGTCCTGATTTCAGAATCTTGAGCTCTTCAGTTTTTCCAAAAAGAGAGGTCTCTTGATGAGGGATCTCTAAATGTAAAGTGTGGTGAAAGGTTCTTTCATATAACAACAATAAAAATACTACTCATTAATTGCTAAAAGAAATTATCAATGTTAATTGGAGAAATTATACTATTTTAAAATTGTTATGATTATTATTAAGAGCAGGTGATCAATGTACTTGTCTGTCAAATAACACACGATTTTCTAAGTTAATACCATTACCTTGCTGCAGTTAGAGTTGAATTCAAATCAGAGATGCCTCTACAAAATGTTTGGATTTATATGATCCAATTTTGTGTTGTAGTGTTAGGGTTTGTGAATATGTCTGGGAAGAGCATTGGAAGAATGTCTGGAGCTTCTTTTTCCACGCGGTATTCTAAGAATTATCTCTATCCTAAAGTCTGGGTTGTTATAATTCTAAAAGTAATTAGTAACTATAGATGGGGCACCCTCTTAACATGATTTAATGTTCCCATACACAGGGAAAGGCCATACTAACCTAAAAAAATGTGACTTTGAAATAATAATTTCGAGAATCTATATTTGAACATCGTTTCTCAAATTGTTTTTACAAGAAAAGTTTTACAGAGTTGGAGACCCACACTGATATATAGAAGTGTCTTGCCATTCCAAAATTATGTCGATGTGGCCTGTTCCATTCTTGGATGTGCAGAGGGAGTTGTCTGTACGTTCCCGTGACACCAAACTGCATTTAGATGAGCTGATGTGTGTCTGTGTGCTGGGTCTGACAGCTCAGGGTTGGCTGCTTAAGTACCACGGACAGAGGCTCTTTGAGGCAGTCTGGGATCTGCTGATAGGCATCAGCAAACTGCTGCCAGGAGGTGCTGGTTCATGTACCAGAGCTGCATGTTAGGTATGGCTCAGCACAGAAGATACAGGTATCAAAGAGCTTCAGCTGTTCGCTGTCTGAGAAGTCTCTTCATAGCAGCCACACTCAATGTTCCTTTATGCTTTGATGTTGAACTTCCTGAAGATGGAACTGGTTTTGCCTTTTTTTTTTTTGCTTTACTGCTACCTACAGAACCGTCTTCTTCCCAGAACCTCATCATTGCTTTTTGAGAGTCAATTGCATGATAGTAAAGAAATACATTCAAGGCTTATTTTGTTTAGTATTTGCATCAGTACATGTCCTATGTATTTCTGTATTTAACCAAAACTAATCTGTGGTACTTCATGTGCTCAGAAGATGGGTCTTGAGTGCATGTCTGGCATGTTCTTTATGTAAGATTCTCCTGGATGTTAGATTGGTGGGGAAAGTAAGCAATCTCCACATCTGTGCAGCTGGCTTTGTTCATGGGAATGTTGTAGATGTGCACGAAAGGTATGAAAACCTAGATCTGAGTAAACCCCCAAGAATTTGTAGTTCCATCTGTGTCAGTCAATGGATTTATCTGTTACCTTCCCAAAGCCTCCTGCTGCATCAGGAGAACAAGAGCTTTATATCCTTTGTGATGTCTAACATGTTAGTGGTGGTCAGTTGAACCAAACTATTATGCAGCCATTCCAAAAGCCAGGCCATTTTATGAAAAAGGAATCTAAGTGGATAACAACAATTTTTTGTTGTCATTGATACATTTGATACATGCCATTTGATACAAAGCCATTTCATCAAATGTAGTGCATCACATCTTGTAAATACCAGCACCACATTCAGGAGAGATGGCAGTGTAATGTTGGGTTTACAAGAGCAAGCTAATATCTTCATTGTAGCATCCATGGAAGATGCTGCTGGTCAGACAGTTACATGGGATCCATGCAGTCACATAGAATCACAATGGTTTGGGTTGAAAGGGACCTTAAAGGCCGCCTAGTTCCAACAGCCCTGTGTGGGCAGGGAACCTTCCACTCAATGACGTTGCTCAAAGCTGCATCCAGCCTGGCCTTGAACACTTCCTTGGATAAGGCATTCAAAGCTTGTCTGGGAAAACTGTTCCAGTGCCTCACCACCCTCACAGTAAAGAATTTCTTCCTGGTGTCTAATCTAAACCTATCCTCTTTCAGTTTAATGCCGCTATCCCTTGTCATATCTGTGCCTGCGCTTGTAAAAAGTCCACTCCAGCTTTCCTGTTGGCTGCCTTTAGGTACTGGGCGGTGCTGTAAGGTCTCTCTAGAGCCTTCTATTCTTCAGGCTGATCAGCCCCAGCTCTCTTGGCCTGTCTTCATAAAGAGGTGCTTCAGCCCTGTGATCAACGTTGGGGCTCTCCTCTGGATCCTCCCCAAGAGGTCCACATGTTTGAAGGGAAATGATTGCTTAACTTTATATTGTCTGTGGTTCTTCAGAATGCATTGTCACGTTGGGATTCACAACTGTCCTCTTCGCTGGCTTTAAGAGGGGTGTTTAATAACAAGAAGCCTAAGTTAGTAGTACACAGTGTTGAAATGTGGAGAGCACATACAGGGGTCCAAAGAACCGCTTGATTTAAATCTCTGGTGGTGTTTTCGTGAGAGCTATGGACATATTGGGATCCATTCTAAAATACAAGTCTGGAAACTACTGCCATTGTCCTGTTCATTTTTTGTTAGTTTCTAAAAAATTATCAGAGCTTCTAAGTATCTGTATTTCTTTCTAGGAACATTGTCGTAACTATTAAAGGGCATAATGCAGAATCCGTTAACAGTTTCTGCAGGTATAGTATGCTTTCTATACTTTATTTAGAAATTAGATGCTTGTAATTCAAAATGTGGAAGAAATCTCATCATTATTAATCACTGCATTACTTGTGTCTAGTATTCTGCTGTGATATGATTTTGAAAAAAAAAAGCCATTACTGCAGCATTTATCACTTTAAACAATTACAGTAGCTAAAATTGTTTTCTTCTTTAGGGTGTTGCTGATTACTGTTAACACCTCTAGTTCAAACTTGAAGTGATAAATCTGCTTCTTCTTTCATTCAGCAGAATTAAGCATTCAGGATTTATTAAAATTTTTTTTAAATCCTCATATATTTGAAAATCCCTGCTATATTTGATCCCCATATTAAATGGGGTCAAATCTATCTGCAAATTATACTACACAATTAGCAGAAACAGGAAAATAAATATTAACTTAGATTTTTTTAATGCCTTTTCTCCAGCATTCCCATCCTTACTAATATTTTTTGTGTTTAATTCTTTTTCTATGTGGTCTCTTCAAAAGTTGTCTTTCATTTGATTTCATTTGTTTTTGGTAGGGTTAATGTCTTGATTTTTTCCCTCCATTATTAGTAAGGGTATTTGTGTATTCCCAAGCCTCTGAATGTGTAGCTGTAACTTCAGTTTCCTTTCCCTTTTGATCTGTGTCTCAATGCTAATGTTTAAATACGATTTTTAACATGAATGTCATTTTTAATGATACTTAAGTGTGAGTGAACATTTGATGGATATGATATCAGCTCTAATGGACCTTTCAGAACCATTGCTGGTTGTCAGTTAAGTTTCCATTGTTAGTACTTATGTTAATTAAGAAGAGCACTATATATTACTTAATTTGAAGTCTTGAGCTTTTACTGTCATGTGAGTTTATACTTTACCTGTTTTGTGAAGAGTGAGCATTTTTATGATGCTGTAATGTTTCTGAGGAAGTTGTTCCAGAAGCATGTCATTCTAATTGATCTTAGTTGATGAGTTCTGTGTCTCCTGGGACTATTCTTTCAAAGAAGACAGTACTTACTGTTGGGTAAAGCTGTCCACCCCAGAGTGTGCTCTACATTCCCATGCTTGTGACTGAAGTACTCAATTCTAATACTTAGAAGCATTAATTTAATTTTTCCTTTAAGTAACAGGAATTTGACCTTGGTTATAGTCTTATATTACAGCTGTTTCTGAATAGTAGTAGGAGAATATAGACTGTGAAACTGTTTGCAAACTTCAAATTGATTAATCATTTGCTTTGAGATTTTTTGAAGGCTTTTTCTTTTTTCCCCTCAATCAAAATCCATTCCAGTGAGTATCCTGTTACTAACTTGTACCCAGAGGGAATGGTAAACTTGGAAGTAGGCTTCCATGTTAGAAGTCACAGAATAACAGAATAAGCTGAGCTGGAAGGGACCCAAAAGGATCACAGAGTCCAGCTCCTAGCTCTGCACAGCACCATCCCCAGGAGTCACACCATGTGCTGAGAGCATTGCCCAAAAGCTTCTGGAATTCCATCAGGCTTGGTGCTACGACCATTTCCCTGGGAAGCCTGTCCCAGTGCCCAGCTACCCTCTGGGTGAAGAATCTTTTCCTAATATCCAACCTAAACCTCCTCTGACACAACTTCAGGCCATTCCCTCATGTCCCGTCACTGGGCACCAGAGAAGAGATCAGTGTCTGCCCCTCCTCTTCCCCTCACAAGACTGCAGTGAGGTCTCCTCTCAGTCTCCTCTTCTCCAGGCTGAACAGACCAAGTGACCTCAGCCTCTCCTCACACGGCTTCCCCTCAAGGCCCTTCACCATCTTTGTGGCTCTCCTTTTCATGCTTTCTAACAGTTTTGTATCTTTCTTACATTGTGGCACCCAGAACTGCCCCCAGCACTCGAGGTGAGGCTGCCCCAGTGCAGAGCAGAGCAGGACAATCCCCTCCCTTGCCCGGCTGGCCATGCTGTGCCTGATGCCCCCAGGACAGGGATGTCCCTCCTGGCTGCCAGGGCACTGCTGGCTCATGTTCAACTTGCCATGGACCAGGACCCCAGGTCCCTTTCCATGGCACAGCTCCCCAGCCTCTCGTTCCCCAGTCCCTACACCCAGGGTTGCCCCGTCCCAGGGGCACTTTGCCTTGTTGAACTTCATGTGGTTGGTGACTGCCCAGACCTCAAATTCGCTGTGATCTCTCTGCCGGGCCTCCCTAGATCATGGCCAGGAGCTATATCAGTGTAAAATGATTATATTCTGCAAATATACTGGTGTCAGTATATTTTTTTACTATGATACTTTTTTGTCTTTATATCAAGTACCACTTGTTTCTTAAATGTTGCACTGTGAAAATATGGAGGGTATTACTAATTTGTGATGATTTACGTACAACTCAAATGTTGGTACATTTCTTACAAATAAAACTTCTGAAAATAGATTATATTGGAAATGGATCCTATCCATCAGTTACATTCAGTGTGGCATATTTGTCAGTGTTTCTGTACTTTGAGTGTGCTCGTTATTTTTCAGTCAAGTATGGAAATAATGATTAGTGCAAGTTGTTTGAGTGACAGCTAAACCCTTCACTGCTGCCATTTGTCATGTAATAGCAGGTGTTCTGTAATTTGATCCGTACTCCTTCAAGACACCTGTATTTTTCTCAGTTTAAAATATTTTTTAAGAAGGCTGACTATCTTTTATGTAGCAAGCAATTGTAACACCATGTTCAACTAGATGCACTTTTCTGAATAATAAGTATCTAACTTGTCAAATTTTATTTTTTCCTTGGAATTACGAAATTATCATTTCATTCATATGACAACACATGACATGACAACAATCACTGCAGCATTATATTTGACTATTCACACTCATGTTAAATATTTACCGTTGAGCAAGTGTTGGTATTTTTTATAATGCTCCATAATGACATAAAATACCACTGTGCCTTAGTGAACTGAAATACCATTACTGTTGACATTGTCTAATTTATAAAGTATTTTTGTTAAATGACTCTGGCATGAAAGAATTATGAATCTTATACAAATATTTTGCAAAACGTAAGGCCGTCCTGGTTTATTTATCTAATAGATTTTGTCTTTTTTTAATGTACATTGAAAAAGGTATCACACGCTTAAATAATAGTTTCAGTCTTTGAGTATGTTTATTTTAATTTTTTTAGAATCATAGGTCAAGTGCGGTTCTGTACATTTTGTATCCATGTTTGTATGGTTATTTGGTGCTGGGAGATCTCAGACTTCCATTAGCCTTGTAAATGTGTTTCTTAGCATCAGCTCTCACTTTGCTGGAACCCCTGCTGCCTTTATATCATTAACATAAATGCAGGTGCAAATAGCATTTATGTACTTTGATAGAAAGCAGTTGGAGACGTTTCACTGTGGGACACGACACTTTCAGATTGTGTACATCTGTTCAAATAATGTATCCAAGCCAGTGACATGAATGCAAGGATAAAAACATCTGCCCCTGAGACCATTTGCCATACAGCAGATGCTTACATCTTTATTTATGCAGATGGTTTGTGTGATGAGCTGAGCAATGATGAAAGCGAGAAAGTTTGACAAAGATCTCAGGGTATTCCTTGGGATGGAAAAATACGTTGGTAACAGTGCGTTGTTTTCACATGTCTGCTGAAAGAAGAACATCTAGTGTAAATAATCGTGCTTCTAGTAACATGGACGTGCCATTTCGGGCACTGACTAGCTTAACACGGGATCAGTAAAGGATTTTTTTTTTTTTAATCTCAGGCACAATAGTCGTACTGCAGTTATAGAAGATGCCGAATAGTTTAATAGAAGTAATTACTTTTAAACGAGGAGGCTCAATTGCTTTGCTTTAAGATGTTCTCAGGTAATACAAAACACTGAATTGCCTGAAAAGTTCGCAGGTAGAATGTTTTGAAATACTAAGGTAACACGTCACGAAGTTGTTCGGAGGTTGGGTGCGGTGCTATACCCGATTCCACGACTTGGGGGATTTTTCAGCACAAGCCCTATTCAGCATTACAAGATTAGTGGGCAGATAGGATAGCCTGTGTGCTGTTCGGAGCTGGCGGCGGGGCAGTGGCCGTGAGCCGCGGCTCGGAGCCGGGCTGGCGCCCGCGGAGCGGGGGCTGCCGCGCGTCCTGCGGGGCCGGGGCGGCGGGACGGGCACCGGCTCCCTCTGCTGGCTCCGCTCCCGGCCTCCTCTGACGGACACGGGCACGGACACGGACACGGACACGGACACGGACACGGACACGGGCACGGCAGCGCCATCAGCTCCGGGCCGGGGCTGCGGCACACAGCGAGCTAAGGGCATCATCTCTGACCTGCGTTCCTGGGGACACGGGCACGGCAGCGCCATCAGCTCCGGGCCGGGGCTGCGGCACACAGCGAGCTAAGGGCATCATCTCTGACCTGCGTTCCTGGTGGCTGCGTTCCTGTTTCCGTCCCCTCGCTTGCTGGCACCACCGTCAGGCTTTGCTGGTCCATTATCACCTCTCAGCAGTGTATTCCACAGTTCCTTTACAGCACATCCAGCACCTTCGCTTGAGAACCAGCGCTGCCTTTAAACAGCACGGTGACTAGCATGGGCAAGCTAGCAATGCCAATAAGCACTGCAAAGAATTGTAATTATGCACTGGGGGAGGAAAACCAGACAGATACTGTAATTTAAATTGTTTTCTGCTGCATCCTACTGCCAGTAAGGCCTAACTGTGTTCAAGTTCAGCACCAAGTGATAATTTTGTATGTTCTGAAAACTAATGTTTGCCTAGCCAGTACCATAGTATTTCAGAAGATGTTTTAGTTTTCCTACGCTATGCAGATCCATAGTGGAATTAACTACAGGTAGCAATGTTTTGCATATCTCAGCCAGAGCTGGAGGGTTTTTCGGAAAAAAACTGGCTCATGAAGAAAGAAAAGCGGGCGCAACTAGAGCAAACAAAAACCTTAGATAGGGATTCCCCATTCAAAACTTAGACCACTTAGGTAATTTTCAGTGAAATTACCTATTAACAAAATCCCCCAGAAGATACCCTCCGACTATCCTTGAAGTTTAACAGTTGTTCTGGCCCTTTCTTTGGGGAGTGATAAACTTTGTGTATAGTTTATAGGCCAAGCCAAGACCGACAGTCTTCTGATCCTCTGTTCATGAGGGAATATTTTTGAGGTTTATACTACAAAAGTCACCATGCAGATGTTTATAATGTCTCAAGTAAAATATAGTTGCTATATTGAGCCGAAGTGGCAAATTAATTGTTTTCTCTTGCATACAGTCTTTCTGCAGAAAAAAGTGCACTGATTCTCACAGAAAAAAAGTGGTACTCTTTAGCAGGAATAAAACTTTTGCTTTTTTGTTGTGTTCTCTATTTGCACATCAGTGTTTGCAAAAAAATTAAATTTTGGGAGTAAGAGGCCTAATTCCCTTACTGAAGTGAGACATACGTGTTTCCTGTCCCAAAGAGGGTTGAGCTTTTCAGTAAGAAGTGGACATGTTCTCTTTTTTGAAAGGAGAGCAAAAATCTGATCAGAAACTATTTTATGATTTATTCATAAAGTGGTTCTACTTGACCTTTTTGTGCTGCATAGTTTTTGAAGAATTCTGCCTTCATTTTTTTAGCAGACTTGGTCATTACTGTTTCCTGTACTTAAGAGAAAATAAGTCCATTAATTACCACTTACATTAGGCATATTGAAATTTTGTACATGTTGATTTGATCTTGATAGACCCTTTAAAAATGACTTTACATTGACTTTACGGTGGATGAATTACTGTTTAGGTCCATATCTTTCCTGAAGCTCACTAAAAGAGATGTCAACTGGCAATTCTCCCAGGAATTTTTAAAAATCCAATTACAGATGTTTATCCCCACTTTCTAAAGTACCTAATATATATTTGCAATGCTGTGTTGGGGGGTTATGAATTACTAGTTTTTGACCAATGTTTCCATCACATCCCTTCAACTATTTTCTGAACAATTAGTTCCCCCAAGTGGCTGCATCACTGCAGCCTTGCTTTGCAAATCTTCAGGGATGGTGTCCTCTATGGAACAGAATGACTGGGCAAAACCAACAAAGATAACCACTGGACTTGCAGTGATACCAAAATAATTTCTATTCTACTCAGTTGCATCCTGTCAGAGTGCCAAGGCTTCTAGATAATGCCCACTTGCAGGTTGACGTGGTTGGTTTCTGAAACATAAGCTGAAATACAGTCTTTGATGATGTATCTAACAGTGTCTCTCAAGCAGTTCTGTGCTTAAGTAGAAATTAAATTCAATCATTATTTGTGTGGTTGCAGAGGCCAGGCACCATTTTGAGCCCTTAGTTCTTATATTGCCACAGTGAGAAAAGTCTGTGTGTGATTTCTTCAGCTGTAGAGATGGAAAAAGTTATTAATAATTACAGATGCTTTATGTCTAGCTTGCTTTATGCCAGTTTTCATTTCTTGATATGAAAATATTTTGATCTGCTGAAGACCTATTAATTTTGTTGACCTTAATATGAAATGAGTAGCTTATAACTTGAAAGACCGTGCCTTCAAAAAAATTGAAAGCCCTTAAAGTTCACAAACGCTGCATGAGAGGAGCTAAAAAAGCATATAGATCTGCTAATAAATGTATTTTAAATTCACTGCAGAAGTGTCTAAAAATCTCTTATGTATATGTATTCTGACTCTTAGGAAGGATTTTGAAGACTTTCTTCCTTTATACAGTAGTATGAAAAAAGGCTTTTTTTAGTAGGAGATTGTGTTAAGCCATGCATTGCCCACATTATATATAGGAAGTTGCTTTTGAATAGTGATTTACCTATGTATGGCTAATACATTTCAGGTCACAACTCAAAAAGGTTACCTCAAAGCTGTTGGCCACTTGTTATTCCCTATAGAAATAGTCTTTCATACGTATTTTAGAAGTTATTTGTGTTGGGACAATACAGAGATCTATGAAATCTAAATCTATAAGAAATCAAAAATTATGTTTTAAGGATTACTGTTGCTAATGCTGCTGATATAGTGACTAAATTTCTCGATCTGTTAACTTGTGTTTAACAAGTCTGCTTTAGTATGGGTATTTTTTTTGTTATCCTTTTCTCTGGGGACAGAGATAACGAAGCCAAGAAGCTGGTGAGATTGATGGGCAGATAAAAAATTTCTTCTTGCGTCTAGTCTGAATTTACCTTCTTTTACTTTAAAACCATTATGCCTTGTCCTCTTTCTGCAAGCACGGTAAAGAAGTGTCGCCATCTTTCTTTTCAGCCCCTTTCAGGTATCGTAAGGCCCCAATTAGGTCTTTTTGGAGCCTCCCCCAGACTAAACAACCCCGTCTCTCACTCAGCCTTTCCTCATACAAGAGGTGTTCCATCCCTCTCATCATTTTTGTGGCCCTAATCTGGACTTGCTCCAACAGGCCCACGTCTTTCCTGTGCTGAGGGCCCCAGAGCTGATGCAGCACTGCAGGTGGGGTCTCACCAGAGCAGAGCAGAGGGGCAGAATCCCCTCCCTCTCCTGCTGCCCACGGGGCTCTGGATGCAGCCCAGGACACTGTTGGCTTTCTGCGCTGCACGTGCACATTTCCAGCTCACATTCAGTTTTTCACCCACCAGTGCCCCCAAGTTCTTCTTGGCAGAGCTGCTCTGAATCACTTTAGCCCCAGCCTGCATTGATACCAGGGACTGTCCTGACCCATGTGCAGGAACTCATGAGGTTCCCATGGGGCCACTTCTTGGTCTTGTCCAGGTGCTTGAGGCATCCCGTCATTGTGTCAGCTGCACCTCTCAGCTTGGTTTTACCTGCAAGCTTGCTGAGGGTGCACTCAGTGCCATTGTCTGTGTCACTGATGGAGACATGAAACAGCGCTGGTCCCAGTACAGACCCAAAGGACACCACTTGTCACCGATCTCCATACGGACAGTGAACTGTTCCCCATTACCTTCCAGGCAATTCCTTATCCATCCAATAGTCCATCTATCAATAGAGTCTATACTTCTCCAGTTTAGAGAAAAGGGTGTTGAGGAGGGCCGTGTGAAAGGCCTCTCCTATGTACACTTTCAAACAACAGAGGAAAGCAATTCTGGAAGTTGAGAAAGTGGCGTAACCTAATTTTTTTTTTCTGAAGTTATGTTAGATCTGTATAAGCTTTGGCATATATCAATATATGGTTAATAGTCCAGAAAGGACGTTTCAGGCAAAAAAGACTGAATTAGAGAGGAAACTGGGGAACTTCTCAAAGTATAAACTATGTTCTCATGATCTTAGATTACTGTATGACTTACCTCTGCAAGGTGACAGTTCATGCTAAAAATAGTTTTATCTTATTACCACACTGAAAAATGCCACTAGAAATTTTAATGTTGAACATCCTCTTTAACAGAGTCCAATTAATGTAAAAAAAAAAAGTGTACCTTTGTTATTGCAATGTGCTCTTCTGCTAAGAAGAGTCTTTTGGAGACCATTTAAGGAATCCAGAAAGCATCCCACTGCTCACAGAATTTCTTGAAATGCCTTATAATCCTAGTCCTTTAAAATAATAAACTTGCACAGACTGTAAAGAAGACCTTTCTAAATTATAAAATGCTTATTGCACAACTTACAAATCACATTTATGCTCAAATCAGATTTAATTATATATAGCTTTAAAGATACAGCTTAAAGCTTCTAGAATTTTAGCAAATTATTTCGGTCTTATTCCTCTTGTGGTATACTGGAAGAAATTTTCTAAGTGTATTTGCACATTCTGTTTCCTAGTGTTTGTGTGAATGATCTATGGTGATTTTCCAATCTTGCACTAAAATACTGTTATATTGTTTATTTTTCTAAGCTAGTTTAAATTGCACAAAAGCACTCCTATGTAAACATAGTTATATTACTCTTTAAAAAATCAAGTACTAAAAAGGTAAGAAGTGTGAGATTTCTCTTTTGGCTTAAATGCTTCTCCTTTCCACATCACGTGTAATGTTGGTTACCTGTCTTAAATCTGCATTTAATTCCTGTATCCCACCATGACTCTTTGGCCTGGACACTTTTCAAGTCTCGTTTCTAGTCTTGTCCTTTTTCTGCTTGCCCTGTATATTCCCGTGTTTCTCTTCCACACTGTCAGCTCTGCAGTTCAGAGATAAGGAGAGGCCATTTCCTTGTTCCAGCTTGGGTGCTTGGACCTAAAGCCATAGATCAGGGAAAATCCAGCCCAGCCTGAAGCAGGAGCACATTCAATAGGATGTAATCACTGGAAAAGTTAGCTGCTTGAAGTATCTACTGAACACGTGCCCAGAGTCTACAGCTTTGCCTAATTTGGGCAGCTTTTCACAGATCAAAGAGATGTTGCTGTGTCACATATCAAGGTCTTCACCCGATGCACAGATGTGCCACTTGATTTCATTTTTTTTTTTTTTAATGCAGACATACTGAGAATGGCTGGTATTTTCTGTTATAATTAATTTTAGAAGATTATCTGATGCAAATACCCAGAACAGAACATTCCACCTAGGTAGTTATTATTAGCAAAGATAGAAACAACTGCAAAATAATTGCTATAATGTATAGAGCTGGACACTTATGGTTTGTAGGCTTTATTACTAATCTTACTTTGTAGAGGTGTGTGGCAAAACTGGTTTTGAACATAGAAATCCAAATTCTGTTTTCTATAATATCTGCAGTTTATTTAGACAGAATTATGGAAAGTGTAAGTGACCGTAGAATTTAGCCCCTGTGTTAGAACTCCTCACTAAAGCTACTGAATCTTCATTTTTTTGAAGCATTTTGTTTTGCTGCTGTTGACTGTCTGCCATGACACTGAAGCTAAACCATCCCATCTGTTTGCCACATTAACCAGCTTTACTCAATTATTAAGCTATCACCTTGCATTTGGCGTGTTGTATATTAGATTTTAAAGTGTATTTTGAGGAGAGAAAAATGGCAAAGAGCAAAAAGCAGTCATTTTCTTAATGCATTAACTGGAAGTTAATGTTTTATATTGCTGTTTTATATTGTCTTTTTCTGGGTTTTATTGGTTTGGGGGGTTTGGTTATTTGGGGTTTTTTTTGTGCTGGGATCTATTTGTAACTGACTGAAGCACTTTTGCAGGTGGTGTTTTTTTGCATGCTAATCCTGCAGAGAAACATTGTGTCCAACAAAGTATGCTGGGTCAGCAAAAGCAAGAAACTTGTGCTGGAAAGACAATATCCACAGGTATTTAGTGTGTATGGAGATTTGGCAAAATGAATGATTAACTATCATTGGCAGAAAAAGATCTAATGGTGTGTGTTAGAAAGTTGTGCGTTTTTTTTCTTTCCCACGAAACAGATACTCTTCCTTTCAAATTCAGCAAAAGACTCAGCAGTGTTAATGTGCATTGAATATTCATTAATCTTCATCTGTATTCTGTCTTTTCTTTCAAAACAAGATGATCCTTTTTTTTGGTGTTATTTTCTCTCATATGTCAATTTGTATACAAATGAAATACATACCTGCACAACTGAGGTGGACCTACAAGGATTATTTTAAAAATGAACACTATTGCCTGGTGGTTTCTGTGGTGGCTGTTTGGTGGTTATCTTCAAAATAGACTAGATAGTACTGAAAATTAAATTTCTTCTGATACTTTCTACAATGTCTGAGTTCAGCAATGTTGTGTGCTTTACGTAGGGAACAAATTAAAGGAAGTACAAAAATAAGGCAGATTGGGCTGCAGTAGACCAGACTTGGATGACTTGGGAAGGCAGGGGAACCATGAAGAAGCAGCAACCCATGGAAGCTCTGTTTCTTCCAGAGGACTTTTCCCAGCCTGGCTCTATCAGAGAATTTAATGCATCATTGATTTTTGTATTGGTGTGTCACTGTCCACTTCTATACAATTTTAAGGTTATTTAGAAGGGATGAAAGCTTATGACATCCTGCAAATTTCTGAGTCATTTGATACTTGCAGATCCTAGCATGGTAACCATTAATCTTTTAACACAGACTTTTAAAGTAAATGGGTTGACTGCATTTGGTTTAGCCTTGTGTGTAATTACTTAAAAGTGTCTACCTGTTGCCCCAGCTCCACACCCATCTGAAAAATTGAGGACCGGGCAGTTAAAAATGAGCTTCATGTCCTTCAGATATTAAATCTAATGTTTTAATTTATTTCCTTTGTTATTAATGAAAATTTTAAAGAAAGTATAAAAATAGTTGCTTTCCAGTGAAGGATCTGCAGACTGACTTGTAGAAAGAATGTTGTCTAAAACAAAGGGCCATCCTCACAAGTGCCACTGCAGAGCCTCCCTTAACTGAAACTTCCCCTTCTTAGGTGAAAGACTTCACAGGATTGCATAGGCACAAAGGCTTTTCCTCAGGTCACAGCTGACAAGTCAAAATGAGTCCTTTGAATCAGAGACAGAAATAATTTGGAAGAAATGGAATGACCCTGAAAGATGCATGTGAGGTTTCCAAGCAGCCTTTGCATGAGCCAGACAGCCAGAGCATATCCAAGTCCTTCAGTGTGGTGAAGACATGAATTACTATAGCTCTGTCTGTGTGCGAAGGAAGTTGTTGAAACTTTTCACCAACTATAAATGGAAAACAGAATTTCGGTCACTGATGATACTTGCACACGCTGGGTGGGGTCAGTAAAACCTCCAGTCTGTGAACTGACTGGCTGCTTTCTCCTGATCTAAGAAGCTAAGTAGTCTTCCACCAGTTCTTCCAATTAGCTTTCCCCGTCCCCAAGCAAAATGCTAACCAAGCCTGAAGCATCATCAGGCAGCTAGTCTGCATCTAGCCCTTCTCTATATTTAGGCACTGGCTAAGCAGCTTAACTACAGTAGCTGTGTTGGAGGAGAGGGAAATACAGAGTTGGGTATCCTTTGCTTACCAGAAGCACTGCAATGAATATTTCTGCACTAAAATGTCTAATGTAAACTTGTGAAAAAGGAAAAAGAAAAAAAAAAAACTATTGTACTGAAGGTTGGTACCAAACATAGCTTGCCTGGAAAACTTACTCATGATAAAATTTCACTAGTTTGAAAAACTGTTTGTATAAAAATCCCTTCTCAGACAATTATATCAATTCCTAGTATTGTGTTAACTGTGTAAAAAGGATATTGATCTAAACAGACCTTGTTTCAAAGAGCATCTTGTGTTTGATATTGATGAAGGTCTTGGCTTCTAGAGCAACGCTCTCCTGTGGAATGCTGAGAAAATATGTGGAGATACTTTCTTTATAGAAAAGTGATTTTACAGCGTAATTTTGCATTAGGCAAGTCAATACATTTGAGAAGCATATGGTTCTTTTTAAAGCTAATGCCATACATTATTTCTACAAATATTTCCTCCTAACCTCATATCAACCTTGTTTTTATGGCTGCCATCTGTAGAGGTGGCATGTCCACAGCAAAACTTACACCTTTTCCTGTTACCATTGGTTGAAGAGTGGGTGCCTTGTACCTCGGAGTAGCCCAGGCAGTAAATAGTCTGCTGAAATGCTGGCTTCCCTAAAAGTTTTGTGCAAATCAATGAATGAAATTTTGAAATAAAAAGAGAGAGGAACAAGAGAAATGAGAGAGAATGGAAACAGCTTCATGTTGAATATTGTAGCAAAGTGAATAGCTGCTGATTTGGACAAGGTATTTATTGTCAGTGTATGGCAAGCATATTCAGGAGAAATAAGAACTGATTCTGTCCCCTAAAAGAAAAGTACCCTTATTCTGTCATCTTCTGTATTTAAGCTATACGGTTTGACCTGTAACTATCATTGAAGTTCAGGGCTAGTTGGTTAGTGATTACAATACTTTACATAATTTTATTGTTCTTCTCAGAAGTACTTAAATTGTTTACTCAAAAGCAACAAGAAGATACCTTGCAGGAAACAAATAATCATCTGAGTACTAATAGAAATCTTAGCAGCTGAAAATGTAAAGGTTTCTATATATTTAGTGACTAGATTAAAAAAAAATTAAAATTTGAGACAAAAACATGCTGTAGGGAAACAATTTTTAACATACTGTGTTTCTGCTTTTTCCAGGTAGCACAAACCTTGACTTATCCCTGTGTGCAGGGATCTCAATATTTGTGTAGGATTTCCAGATGTACAATAACCCAGTCTGCACAGAATGTCTGGAAATTCAGAACATCTCTACAGACATTGAGCAGAAAGAAAGTTATGGTGGTGCCCAGTAGTTTCACTTAACTGGAGTATAAAGAAAGTACATAATGGACATGGGGTTTAGTGCAGTAGATGGCAATAAAAGGATCAAAGGCTTATGCCCTGCATAGTTATTGCTCTATGAATCTGCTGATCAAAGAGTTCTGAAAATCATCAGATCTACTAAAAATGAACTGTACAGTTTCTGTGTGATTGCTCAGTGAATCCAGCATGTCCTGAAGGCAGTGGCTTTACTGCACATGTGCATACCATGAATATGCATATGTATCTGTCCAGGAGTTCTGGTCATGAAACATGATAGGTCTGTAGCTTGCAGTGCTTGTTGTGAAGTGTGTGAGATCTGAGAAGAACATCCAGGATTAAGATAAATTTACTGGAGTTTCCAGTATTGGTAGTAATTCACAGTTACCTTTTTAAGTCCAGAATCACCTCTAAATGCATTTGTAATACAAGTCTTCAAAATGGCAAGGAATGGACACTTTCCTATGGAATTACCTTACTACAGTATTTCAGGGTTGCAGCATTTACTTTCATGTGTTCTGTTCAAATGTGATTCCTCTCTCAAATGATTGTTTATTTATGTCCAAATTGCCTTTCTGCCTGGGATCTTTGTAGCTGAATTTTTAGTGGTTGGGATTTCCTTTTTTCCAGGAAGCCTATCCCAGGTTTTGAGAACTGGAAGCATCAATAATGGAATTTGGGGGTGGGTAATGAGACAGATAGATGAAATGGTAGTGATACAATTAACTATGTATCAAGTCCTTTTCTATGGAATCTGGAAGGTCAGCAGGTGTCTTTGCTGCCTAATGCATATTATATCACATGTATTTTATCTTTTTCCTTTTGTTTGTTTTAATTATCCTCACATTCTTTACTAAAAACATTTGCAACTTTTACGAACACAAATAGAAACAGGAAGAAATTGTGATATAACCTTAATAAATTGCATCTTTCAAGAAAATGTTTAAATAACTTACTGCAGTAGTTCTGATGTGCGCTAGTGGCACATGAGTAATTTTTGTGATTGGGTATTTAACAGTAGTTCATATTCACATATTTTTTCAAGTCCTCTCTGATTTTATTATACATTATTTGCATGTTTTGTAGCAGTAGTTTTTCTAGGACTTCATAAGGCAAACTTTGGTCTGTATCTGATAAAGCCCACAAATTCTAAATATTAGAGAAAGTCTGAAAGATAGCATGATTGTGTTTGAGAGAGATGATCAGAGCTGGTGCTCAGAGAAATTCTGTGTCATGGAGCTTAAATCCTGTCCTTGTTCTTCCAGCAGAATATTGCCAGCATGCTCTTGCAGCTTTTCCAGGGCTGAAGAGGCTTATGGGTGTATTTGTTCTGAAATGTCATGTAGTTTCTAACCTAGAATGAAACATCCAATTAATATTTGATTAAGAGGAGATTTTTTTGCATATCTGTGTTCAAGCATGTTGCTTCAGACGATGCTTTTGTGTATGAAACTTTTGCAATTCTAAATTTAATTTGGTGGTCATTTAAATGCCTAAATATTTTTAATAAACTTGTGTGTAATAGTATCCTTTGTAAGCAGTTTTATTTTTGAGCGTGTAATTTTTTAAAAATACTGTGTGTCATATTACATCTTTGTTATGTTATTTTTACAGATAAACAGAAATCCCCTTCGGATATAATACAAAGTTTTCAGAAGAAAAGTCAGTTTAGAACCATTGCTCCAAAAATGGTACCAAAAATTTTAGCATCTGGAGTGGTTTCTTGCCTTCAGTCATCTTTGCCTGAGCCAGTTACACCAATTTCAGCTTCAGGTTCTAAGCCACTGGTGGTGCCAGCTCAGAACTACGCTGTCATGCAGGTGGCTGCTCACAAGGGGACGTTTTCCCTGTTGGCTGTGCCGTGTGTTGCGCCTGCCCTAACGCAACAAGTTCAGCAGTCGACTGTGGCCCCCTCTGAAAACCTAAAGCTGCCCATCCCCAGGTACCAATCTGTAAGAAGTAAATTGCTGAGTGACAAAAAACCAGCACGAATCTCTGGTTTGAGTGCACGTAACAAGATTCCTACCAAAGCACTGATCTCATCACAGACTTCCCCTGTGACTGCTCTACCTGAAGACTGTCATGAAGCTCATTCTAGTTCAGATTCAGCTGAGCAAGGGATGATAACAGACTGTGACTCAGCTGAAATTGGAGTTGCCACATTAGTAAATAAAAGCAATTGTGTGGAATCTGGATCTCTTTTAATGAACAAAACTGAAATTGCTAGCAGTAATATTTCTGGACCATCTGTAGTTGAAGACTCTCTATCCAAGCCAGCAAGTACAACTAGTCCCATGAAACTAAGTCTACTCTCTGTGAAGACAGCATCGGAAACCACAAGAGAGTCACTCCTGACATCTGAGAAACTAAAGGAAAAACCCATAAATTCTGCAAATCCTGTTGCTGTCTTGTCACCAGCAGTTTTTGGCAGTACAATTCAAATGACTCCATCAGCACCAAAAGGAAAACTTCCTATTTTGCCTTACTCAAGGATGAAAAATTCAGTGTTCTGTAAATCTAAGCAGAATACTAATGTTATGGACATGTCTGGTCATTCACTAAAATCTGAATGTGAAAAGATACCGTCTTTGATGAAAACCGAAGCCTTTGATAAGCAATTAGGTGTATCATTTACACAAGTCCCCAAACCAGCCATTCGAGAAAATACCTTCTCTCCATCCAGCAAAGTGGATGATGTCGACAGTCTTAAAAAATTGAACAGTGCAACCTCTAGAAGAAGAGGCAGGAAAAAAAGAGCTCCGGAAGATTTACTGGCTTTTCAGGCCAGGCGAAGGAAATGCATCATTAATAAGTTTAGAGAAGGAAGAGAGAGGGCGAAGGTTGGTATTCAGACACCTGAAGATAATAAGGCAGAAGCAGTGAAAAAATACCGCAGTATCAGACCAAAACCAGTGCTAGCTGTGCAGCCGTTCGCACCGCTGACTCCTGCAGCAATTGTGGAGACACCGTCTCATGAGCAAGACTTACTTTTAAATGGTTCGCTCGCCAATGAATGTTTAAGTTCCAAGCACAGTGGTGCTACATCAGCTAAGTCAAGTGATCTAAGTAGAAATAGGTGTTCAGCCGTCCCTAAGCCGCTGCACAGGTGTCTTGTTTGTAACCGTGAGTTCCGGTTCAAGCACCATCTCCAGGAACACATGAACACGCACACGAGCCGGCGGCCGTACAGCTGCAGGATCTGCAGGAAGGCGTATATCCGTTCTGGGTGCCTGAGCACCCACATGAAGCTTCATCACAATGAAGGCAAACCCAGAAAGCTGGTGTGCTGTGAGTTCTGTGCTAAAGTTTTTGGCCATGCAAAAGTGTACTTTGGCCACCTCAGGGAAGTCCACAGGGTTGTTATCAGCACAGAGCCCTCTACTAGCGAGCAACAGATGCAAGATACTTTAAAGAAGAGAGACAGGAATGTAAAAGAGGCAGAAGAAGCTACAGAGAGGTGAGATTTTTCACTAATTAAATGCTAATGAAAACTGGATTTCAGGTTGTCAGTGGAAATTTATAAACCTCACCATTATGAAAATTGTTGCTTTTTTCCTCCAAGTGAGATTCCTAATGGTTTAAATATTCCATTTGAATCTAGTCAATCCATTAGACCAACCAGTATATTTTAGCTGATTTATTGACTATAAATCATTATTGACACTTGAATATCCAAAATAATTTTGCATATATTCTAATAACACCTGATATACTGACATATTTGGGTCAGTTGGTTTTTCGTGGTTAGTGCTCTGTTAACCTGCACTGTCTTCTGTCATACCCACTTTGGGGTTTTCCCTAGAAGATAAGGGAACCAATTGCAGTAAGCAAAAAACAACTCATATTTCAGTATTAGCTTGTAGTTTGTTTTCCCTGTTAAATATCATTTTCCCATTTCCTTTAAGGAGTGCTGTGAACTAATCTGTCCTGAGTTTGCTGCTGCTTTTGCAATCACTCAGCCGAGTAGAAAAGTTAACATTCACTATAATAAGATGGATAGACCACAGTTTCACCTCTGTATTACAATTTTGAGGTGAAAACCCTTGATACAGTTTAAATGTTGCCTTTTTTGTTTGTTCCACTGTACATTTATTTTCACTGAAGAACACTCATGGCTTTAATGTAACTCCTCACTGCAGCGGTACAGTTCCACTTCACTCCTTTTACCTTT
Source organism: Melanocharis versteri (assembly GCA_013397845.1). NCBI lineage: Eukaryota > Metazoa > Chordata > Aves > Passeriformes > Melanocharitidae > Melanocharis > Melanocharis versteri. The sequence goes on along the minus strand of VZTG01005432.1, from coordinate 1,304,715 downwards.
CATAGCTCCACTCCCTGGAGCATCAGTCAGAAACTTTTACGGTCTTGAGTCTAAGAAACACCACTACTTTTCTGTCAGTCTAAGTAGCTATCATACAGTGAATCATTCAGTTTTTCTGTTTTGTTGGATAGTCTGTCTAATGTATATACATACACAGTGTTATGAGGTCCTTTTCCTAGATGTTACGAGAAGATTCTGAGGAGATCTTGTTTTGATTGGGTTAACTTAACTAGGGGCTGCCTGGGTGTCCTTTATACTGCAGAGCTGTCCTAAATCAAGGCTTTTCTAAAGTAAAAAAAACCTTCTCTAAACCATGTTACCTACTTGTAGAAAATTAAAAGCAAGAAACTTTGAAATTTCATAGTTTCCATATTTGAAAGGGAGGTGATTTTGCCTCAAATTGACCTTAGATCGCTCACTATAAACAAGTAGGTTTATCTTATGAGTACATTACAGGTAACAGTCATTTTCAATTTTCTAGCACAGCAGTAGAAGTATTTGGATTGACCTCACTGAATCAGAAACTTTAACAAAAGTTATCAGCCCTTTATTAAAGGCTGGTGTTGTTAAAAAGTTACTTCTACCAAGGCTTATTTTGGAGGCAATTCTTAAACTCAGAAGTGTCATTTGGTTTCAGTCTTTTCCTAATCAGCCTTACTATTATTTATTGCGTTTCTTTTTTTTCCTCTTCCAAATGAATTAGATACTGTAGAAACAATGCCTGTTTTTTAGTTAAGAGTGTTTCATGACTGTCGTCTCTTCTTGGAACTTAAAAGGACAGAAATTGCCAAACCTCTTCTCTGCCTGGCTAATACTTAAATAGCTTTTATTTCCTTTTTTTACCAGGGGGAATAAGTGCAGTTTTGAGGACCTGTTCCATAACCCGGGAGGAGTGAAATTACAAGTCAAATGTGGTCAATGCCAGTTTATTGCAGAGTCTTTTGGTGAAATGAAGTTTCACTTATTGTGCTGTCATGGAGAAGAGATTCAGGGAAGAGTGAATGAAGGGGTTTTGCAAGGAAGCAAAGGAACAAAGGGGGAGCTGGTCAAACATGCAACCCACTTGTGGAAACAGCGCAGCGAGAGAAGACGTTTAGCAAAGTGCAGTGCCCATCAGGAGGAGCTGCATACTGTTCCAAAACCAAAGAGACAAATATACTTCCACCATCAAAATAATGTCAATATTTTACCTGAAAGTGAACCGACTCACTCAGGAAGTAGTGAAGCCTCCAAGGAGATGCAGAATGTGGGGTTTGGTACACCAAGGGAAAAAATAGAATTTTGGTCTAAAGCAGGCTATAACTGCATTTTATGCAAACAGTTATTTGGAAGAAAAGAGGATCTTTGTAATCATTGGCAGAGTCATCATAATTGTGAAGACCCTTCCACTTTATGGACAATTTTTACTTTGGTATCGAAACAAGGAATTATTGAACTTTCTGATAATGGTGAATATTGAAGCTCAGTTCTACAATGCTGTGAAAAACATTAACTACCTTACCAAATTGTTTTTTCACTGTCTTGCTAAACTAACTCAACAGATGTATCACTTCAAGGGTTTGTTAGTTGTGTTTGTTGAGGATTTTTTTTAAAGTTATACTAACCTTTATTTTGGTGACTAGAAAATGTATTTATTCCATACCATTCCACATGGGTACATGGAAGCTGATTATGAATCCTTGTGCTTAAAATTCATGCTTAAGGAATTTTATAACAGCAAATACTCAATACTAATGGTTAATCTTAAGGAAATAGATTTGCAAGTTAAATTATACTGTACAAACAGAAATAAATCAATTTATATGAAGTAATCTCAGTCTTGAATGAGATTACAAACCTGACTGGAAGTCAGGTCCCAACTATGCTTCCAGATTTTGTGGTAAATGCATATTTCCATGCAGTTCTCTTGATCATTTAAATGTGCATCCATGCAGCCGGCATTCAGGAGCTTTATAGTCTATAATTTAAGAACTTTTAACTCTTGTTTTCTTGATTTCAATGTCTTTAACCATGTTCATTGCTTGCAGGTGGTTTTGGTGTTCAGTTCTGTCCTGGTAACAGCAAAGATCTTTGTATTTTAGAAATGAAAGTGTACATGTATTTATTTGCCTGTAGCTTTTTGGGTTGAAGATGAGTTGCCACCCATTAAGATGGAGCCCAGCACATCTCCAAGGGGGCAGGTCCTGTCAGGCTGTAAGGGGGTGGAGTTCTGGAGCTTGGTTTTGATGAAAAGGTCATTGAAACCATTTAATCCAATCTGAAATTGGTGTTTAAACTGCTTAAAGCCTTATGTACCTCTGAATTATTTTGGGAGCAATAATGGAGGCAGTCTTAGAAATCACTACATCACTCTCCAACAGAAGTCAGAGCACGTCAGAGGGCAAGCTGAAAAATATACCAGTACTGTCCCTACAGTAGTACTCTATTCATTCCTTCTTGTGGTCAGCTGTAATTGAGGGATTCCAGTGATTAAAGAGTCATTCCTAAAATGGCCTGGATCGCCTCTCACTTTTTTGCAAAAATTATGGTGGTGAAAACATGAGAAGAGGTCTAAAAATGTTGGGCTTTCTGAGTGGGATTCCACAAGCTGTTGCAATATTTTGTGTATGTGTTTTGTTTTTAAACAGTAAAGGCAATTTTGATGACCTAATGGTTTTGAATGTGATTTCTTGTTGTATGGTGCTTTGCCCTGAAGTTGAACTATAAGGTAGGAATCAAGAATAACAAAAGACAAAAAGAAAATGCCCATAGAACTGTACAGATGCCTTGTAAGGTAGAAGAATTCCCATGGATTTTCAAAACTTCCTTCCTATTATTTGTTGCTAGAAATTCAGATTTGTGGCTGTTTCTTTGCTTTCGTATATTGAGGGTTTTTTAATGCTGAATTACCTTAAAAGTAGTACCTGTTCTTATTCTTGACACATTCATCTTTTAATGCCTACAATATATTCATATTGATTTTCGCTGGCATATTTGGACAGGAATAGCTATTTTTAAAGTCAGTGTTTCATATCAGACTGAGGCTGTATTTAACTTAGTAGAGTGTGTTGCATTTAGCAGCATTTTTTTACCCCTGCAACTTAATCCTTTAACTTCAAAATCAAACAGCAGGGTGTTTTCCATGAAACAGAAATGTGAGAACAATCCCTCCTTCCTGTAGTTACACTGTATCAAAGGGAAGTTCATTCCCAGCATAAAGCATGCATTTTACGAGTTGGAAAAAAACATTTAAAAGGTTTGATCATTATCTTTTTTTAGGATGAGCATTAAATCACCCATCCCAAGTTACAGTTTAGAATGAGCTAACATGAATTCAGCATTGAGAGTCCCTCCTGTTCAGGAACAGCATCAGCAATGGCAGAGTGGCCCTTTAAAATTATTTTCAAAAGGTATTTGTTAAAAACAGTCGTGCATCAGAGCCTGTGATGTAGATCAGTTGTTTGGGGGTGGCCATTAGGCAAGAGGTGCAATTTCCCTGGAGGGGGAGGTGCAGTGGTGATGGGAGGAAGGGGCTGGAATGAGGGAGTCAGTTGCATTTTCTTTAGTAGAAATTTTTATGTGCAGTCTTTTCATCATATTTTTGTACTTCTCTGCCTTTCTTCGGGCCAAGTGGGTAAAGGGGTCTCAGCTTTCAGCAGTTTAAAGCCTGAAAACATGTTTTAAAGCATGGTTCTAAGCCACTTCTCAGTGTCCTCATAAATGTTTAAAATTAGAAGCCTTTTTTTTTCTGAGCCTGAAAGCATTCTTACGGTTCAGGCTATTAAAATTATGGTAGATTATGAAAGGTTGGGATTTTTTGAAAATAGCTTTGCATTAAATACAGATGTGTCCTTTGTTTAAAATGTGTTTGTTTGGCATTTGTGTTCATTTTGATAAGATTTGGAAGTCCAAAGTGAGCCTCATATACTGCAGCATTTAGTAGTGTGTGTTTGCTGTCCAGCAGAAGGGTTGTTATGAATACAGTTTGCTGTTTACCTTGAAGCTGGACAAGTTAACATCTGGTTTTGCACACAAATTATGTTTTTAAATTGTTAAACCGAATGTTATTGTTTTTGTAGCTGTAGTTTTGTTCCCCTCTGATTTTTCATTAAATCTCTCTTTCAGCTTCACTGTTCAGCTTTAAAGCTGTTCCTCCCATGGAAAGTTGTTCCTTCATCATCACACCATAAATAATCAAAGCTGGAGGAGTTCCATCACTTTTCTGGCTTGCAGAGTATTGCCCTTCTCCAGCTGCGTAGCTACAATTTCCTATGTCTAACTTGACATAGTTGCTGGCAGTAAATGTTTTGCTTCATTTATTTATTAGAATTCAGCTCGCTGCTTTTTAGCTCAATCAGAGTTTCTGTCATACCTCATTAGATACTTATTTTATCTACCATCCACTGAGCTCTTTAAAGAAAGTGTCATAAGAAGGATGAACAGGTATTTAAAGGAGCAGATTTCTGCCCTAACTTCGTGCAGAGGATGGTGATGTCTGAGGATCACCAGCTTATCTGGGCTCAGCCGTGTAGTACATTGTATTTCTACAACACATCCACCTACGCATGCATCTATTTTGGAACGAAAGGTATACTTCAAATTCAGCTGTCAGTTACTATTATCAAACCTGTGCAATGTAGGTTTGTGATTGTTATGCAGAAAGATTAAAATGCTATTAACTGTAGTAGGTTTACTTGTCAAATTCCATATAGCTCTGAAAAATGAAAATCTCTGCGTGCTGAGAATCACGCCGAAAAAAACCGGTCTCATGAAGAAAATTCTGATGGCTTAAAGGTTGTCCTCATTTCAGTGTGCGCTTTTATAGCTGATCTGTCACATTGCAGGATTTTCTCCACTTTTTATTAAATTGCCATCATTTTTCGTGCTGAGGAATACTGAAGAAGACCTGACTCTGCAAGCAAGTTTCAGTAAAAAATGTGTCTCCTTTTTTCTAAACAAGCGGACACATTCTGTGGACTCAAAAGTCTTGGTGTCATTACACACACACACATATATCTATATCTATCTATATATATTTATATATACATATATATATATATGCACAATGTGGGGAAACATGCAAAGTTTGGTGTTCAGCATATGACTTCATGAGGCTGACTGTTCTGCAGCTCCCAAATAGAAACTAGAAATTTGAGTGTAAAAATAACTTGTTTTCCAGACTTGGGCAAATTTCTAATACCTTATTGACAAACCTTCAAGAAATCCTGAAAAATGACAATAACATACTTCTCTACTTGTGCTTTTTTAGGCAATTTTTTTGACACAGTAGTACCAGAAGTGGTATAAAATATGATACTGCTGATGCTGTCGAGTACAAAGGAAGCTTTCTCCCTTTTATTTTTTTTTAATTTTATTGACTTTTCTGTGAAGGCATTAGAAATCATGGGATGAATGATGATTTCTGCTGCTGACAAACCCAGAAACATCATTCTGAAGTTACTTTGCAGAAACGTCTCATTTTAATCCAGAATAACAGATGAAATCAGGAAGAAGCAAATTCTATTGGAAAGAGATACATGAGCAAAGTGTTCCATATGAGGATCTCTCTGCACACTTGTAAACATCACTGTAGGTGATGTTTACAAACAATAGGTCTTCTACTAAAGGGTGCAAACTGTTTGTTCATATCTAGAGTTACTTAGATTGGCCAAGGGAAATAAGAATTAAAAAATGTCCATGCCTTCTCTTTGGCTTGAATTTTTCTGCTAAGTATTTCTGCTGTTGTGCCAGTCGAGATCGTGGTCCAAGCCATGCAGATACTCAGGCGCTTTCTAGGGGACTTAGAGCAGAACTCAGTGGAGGAAACGGAAAGAAATGTGTGAGGGAAAGAGGGATGATGGAATGCAAGTTCAAGCTTCAGTGTGACTGGCCTTTGCTGGAAGTGTCATGGAGCCTTAAAACTTTTCCCTTCCACCCCATTTGTTACATCATTCCAGATTCTGCTTCCACTTGAGGTACCTCAGTCTGGAGCACCCTCAGCTTCCTTAGGCATGAGCTTTTCCAAGTGGCATAGCTTTCTTTGCCAGTGTCCTCTTCTTCTGGTGTCTCAGTTACATGCTTGTAGTTGGGTGAGCCACATGCTGGCTGCTGAGACCAGCTGCTGCCAGAGTTGGGATGTGGTTGTTCAGCTTTCTGAGGAAAGCATCTTTTAGCTTTAGTCCATAAAAATGAAATCAAAAGCTGCATCTCTGCTTCACAAAGTAGAAAAATGGCTCAGTCAGTTTCCTGCAGAGGCAACACTGATAAGTAGTAGGGCAAAAAAAGTTAAGTGTTGCTGTAAGAAAAAGTAGCTGCTAAATGTGATTTGAGGTATTTATGTACCACTGTAAAAGACTAGAATGTCCCATCACCTGGTTAGAATAGAATAATGGAATCAGAGAAGTTCCATAAAAGTGTCTCAGACAGATGTGATGGTATAAAGCAGCAGTTCAGAGACACTGTGACTGAGATTCCTCTCCTCTCCTCTCCTCTCCTCCCAGACCAGCCTCCTGCCCGAAGCAGGGCTTAGCACCAGCCTAGGAGCAGAGCAGTGGTTTTTGCTTTTTGGAAGCCACTTCTATTGCAGTTCCCACTGCTCCATTGCCAATGTGGGGGTCACGAGTGTAAACAAGGCTTCAGTGTGTCAGCTGACACTTCAAGCACTGTCACAAGCAATTTTTTTACTTTTTTGAAGAAAACGTGACACTTGAGACAAAAAAATCCCCACAACCCCAAATAAAGTTATAGTTTCAGCTGGCAGTCCTGCAGTCGTGCAAACTTCTCTCGGCACAACCCCCTGGTTTTGTTGCTGCAGACCCTGGCCAAGCCTCTTGTCTGTCCATGTGAAGCAGCTCATGCTCCTTTGACTCTACTTTTTCTGGAACTACAGGCTCTCTACTTTTCACATGCAGTGAATAGACTACTTTTTTTCTAAAGTTGATTTAAGACAAAAACAAAGCATTTTATTTCCTGAATGCTCAGTAATTTTGTGCAGGTTCAGGTTTAATCTGGCTTTTGAACACACACCCGATCAAGGAGATCAATACGCCTTCCTATTGCTCAGAGCAGTAAGTGACACAGTGAGGAAGGAAAGCAATAAATATCCCCATGACAGTACCTTTGAAGCAATGCAGTTGCTTGCCTTCTACTGGAAGTTTAATTTCTTCATGTTTTTAGTTAAAAGCTTTTAATAATTTTAACTGCAGCAGATACACTCCTATACTTTGCTATTCAAATAAATCCTTTTTCAGCTCCAAGTCCTTGGAGTTTGAATCTTGTCCAGCCACATTCTGCTATCTGCCAATTCCTTGCTAAGTGCAAACCTGACACACTTGCCAATAAATCCACCTCTGTGCCATTTAAAGTCATCTGCTCTCTTTTCTCTGGAGCTAATCAAAGTTTGCAAGGAGACATTTTTTAAGGGAAACCAGCTCTAGGATTCAATCAATTTAAATTGCAAGTTAATTAGAAGAAATTGCAATGAACTATAAAATAGAGAAATGGTATAGACTGTTTGAAAGCTCACTTATTTTTATTTTCTTTTATGAATATTTGGAAACAAAGTTTTCCAGGGTATTATTTTAGGGGGTTTATGCTGTTTTACGTGCTACTCTCCTAATCCACTTTTTAGACTCCTCACAGCAGGGCCCAGCCCTGCTTCTTAAGTTGATTGCAGCCTGTTAAACTGAAAGCACCATTTTATCTTTACCTTGTGAGACAGCTGGGCTGATAAATGGATGGGATACCAGCACTCCAGGAGACAACTGCAATGTCTGCACAGGTTAATAGTCTCATGTCTTTCAATAGCAGCGTTTCCAGTGTCTTTATACAGGCATGCACATACAATCACACACAAAATTATAAAAGGATTAAGTATTTGGAACACTTCTAAATTGTGTGTTAGTGTCACACTGGGCAGTATATTCTAATTATTTTTATTAAAATGCAGTAAGTGTTATTATTGTATTGCTAATACATGTATGGCTGCTCTGAACCCTGAAATACACAGTGGTCACGTGAGTTATTTCAGGAAATTGGATTAATTGTTGCGTTGTTGGAACCTCTTTTTAAAAAATGTGCCATTCCTGCTGGTTAACACCACTTGTAGGGTTTAAATGATATTTCTGAGAGTGATTTACTGGTCCAGCAGAAAAGTCTGATGATAAACCTTTCCACTGGGATTTGCTTACATTAGGAAGCAATGCAGGTGGCAGTCTATTTCAACACAGAATGGATTTTTTCCCCTTTCTTTCTGATAAATGAAGTGCTTATGTAAGTTGAGAGACTGAAAAAAATGAGAAACCCGCAGGCCTTAGAGGATCCATCTGAAATCTCCACACGCAGGCAGAGGACACAGGGAAAGTCTGCTGCAGTTTCTGTACCTGCTCCCCTCACGTGTGAGGGAGCCCTGGGTGAGGCTTGGCCAGTCTGGAAACGCTGCTCAACAAAAGCTCCTCATTGCAGCCCAGGGTTTGAGTTTGGCAACGCTGAGCATCAGGTGCAGCACGAGAGGGTTTGCTGACACCAAACTCATTTCATCCGTCACTTGGTAATAAATTGTTCCCACACCTTCGTGGTAGGAACCCTTTATCCTTTGAGCTTTTGTCTTGTGTTCATTCTGTGCCTGATAGATAGGATCTGGGTTTGAGTTAGTGCTCAGCAAACTCTCTATTCTGAAGCTTCGTTGTATGCCAGACTGCTCCCTTTGGCTCCTGCTGAGACCAACCACCTTCCTCCCAAATGATTCATTTGGTGTCAATGACAAACATTTGGTGGTTTCTACTGTCAAGTATCATATGCAGATCTCCTAACAGTGTCATATTCTTGAATTGTAGCATTTGTTCAAATTAGCCCTTTTAAAAGGGATCTGGGTACGCTATTAGTGGTTGCTCTAGTACACATCTCTAGAGAAAACTTGAGATCTGACTTTTATAGTCAGAACCAATTAGACTCATCCTTTTTTCTGCCTTCCCTCTGCAGTGTTCAGATGAATCGCATTTTTCAGGCGTTTTTCAGACAGTTCAAGAAGACTGTCGGGTCTCTGGGGCTCTCTGACTCCTGGGCTCTGCATTCCCACTGTCAGATGTGAAAAATAACCCTGCTTTTGCAGTTGTGTCCGAGGAAAGTAAGATGATAAATCAACAGGTTAGATTTAAGAGGGGAAGTACATTATTGTTTACTCAGCACTGAATAAGGTTTTGTTCTAGGAGATATGGTTGATATGAGGCATAGGGAAGCTTTCTCTGTTTTAAAGCTTTCCAGCTCATGAAGTATTTTAGGATTCATTCTCACTCGAAAGAGAATTTAGAGGTTTGTTACTCAATGTCTTTTCAGAGTCCCTGAAATGTGGCAGTGATTTTGAAAAACACCAGGCTGAAAAAATTAAGACAGGAAAAAGAAAGTAAACTGTAATCAGATAGTAACAAAGCTTCGAGAAAACCTCAACAAAAATCCCCAATGCATGCAGGATCTCTGAGTGCGAATAACTGCTTTCACATAAAATTCATAGTAGAGTGGTCTTGCTGTTCAGCTACTCTCATGAAACTGCAATATAATTGAGAACAACTTTTGAACCAAAAGAAAACATTAGATCTTTTCGTTTTGCGGGGAACTGAGAAGTTCTCCCTGAGGCAGGGGAGAGGTGCAGGTATGAAGTTATCTTGGAACCATTGTTCAGTTCTCTGCAGCATCTGTTTGCAATGTTCATTTCTTTGCCATAATGCCATAGTTGTACTTTTCCTTGGAGAACAGATGGTAGAACTTTAATCACTGCTAAATCTGCAAATCGATTGAACCCTCAGTGTTCAGCAACAGGAGTCCTCAGTAGAAGAAAAGGCATTATAATGAAGCCCCAAGTCTCTAATCATTCACCTTTTTGCCTTTCAAGTTTTCTGCCCCTGTTATGTCACTGTTTTAGATTTGATACACGAGTGTCAGCTCAGCACAGCCACCCAGCATCCTGCTCTGAACAGGCAAACCCTATTCTGATAAACCTCTCAATGTATCCAAATGCTTCTGAAGACTTTCAGACAACACAGCAAATAGTGCTTTGCTTGCTGTCAAGTGATTGCTGGAAGTGATTAGTTTATTTATAAACACTAAGCTTCTGAGAAATAAAGCAGCATGGTAAATGCAGCCCCCTTCCTTCTTTAACTTGGCTTTAATAACCTGCTGCACTAATGGCCAGAACTGTAATTGGGTGGGAGAACTTTGAGCTGCTCCGTAACTCAACTGGTGGAATATTAATAAAATATGTTGGAGACAGTTTCACAGCCCACAAAGGCTGATGTGTCTCAGGAGCGAGACTCATTCAGGAGCAGCCAAGGTCACCGTGCATCTCGGCTTGCCAGCTCCCAGGTGAGCCAGGCACAGCCCGTCCTGGGCCTCGCAGTGCCCCGCCCCAGCCTCTGCCTTTCCCTGGTTCCAGGCTGCTGCGGCTGCCCAGGACTGGGTTTATTCCTCTGTTCAGCTGGCACTGGGTGCTGCCTCCAGCCAGAGCTGCCTGCGGAGGGGAGCCCTGCAGCAGGGGCTTGGGAAGCCATTTCTGCAAACACTTCAGTTTAGATATTTTGGGAATTTCTGTGGCAGCTCATAGTATTCTCACTGCAAGCCTCTGCAGAATGGACCCCTGTGATGTGACAAGTGTGACACTCTGGCCCGTGTGGTTGCCTGCTGGCCAACAGCCACAGCACTGGGCGAGTTTATGGGAGAGTATGATGGGAAGGGAGAATTAATGTGAATTATGGAGCAATGTATCTTATCTCTTCTAATTAATTCATGAGAAAATTGTGTGTACCAATAAAAATCCTGCTTCTCATGCTGATTACAGCAATCCAAACAACAAGACAAGAAATCTCAGTACAAGAACCTTACTTGGATTTCAGTGAATGTCCTCACTGGTAAGTTATTAGTAATCATGGGATGAAGAGTGAGTCTGACAGGAAATCTAAAATGAGACAGAGGAAATCCAAGGAATAGTTTTATTTACTTAGTTATGGAGAAAGATCTTGATTACTGTATACAATTACAATATCAATTGGAATAGACTGGTCTGAACTCACGCACCAAATTCCGTTTTACTGAAGGTACCAAACCAGGGCAATAAAAGCACGAGAAGAGCTGAAGAAATTTAGAAGTATTTCCAGAGCTGGATATTTAGTCAGAGTGAAGGCAAGATAACTAAAAAGTTATTCAATTTTTTTTAATGTCTTTTAAAATCACTGCTAGGGATTAAAAGGAAAAGAGTATTTTTAAAATGAAAGAAAAGTGTATTTGGTTCCCCATTTTGGTTAAAGTCAGTGAGAAGCTTTTCCTTCCTTCCTGTGTTCTCTTTCAGACATGGCACCATCCCCTCTCCAAGACCCTGTGCAGGCTCACTGGGCTCCCTGGGCTCCTGTTGACTGCAGTGGGGGTTGGCTGCTCAGGCAGAAAGCAGAAAAACTTCCTTATTGTCATTCGTGTAAAAAATCTCAGCCTCTGCAAAGAACAGCACCATCTAATGCCAAATAGAAATTAGTAAGTGAAAAGTGACTAGCCATGAGTGGCTACAGTGATTTCTTTCTTTGAAACTCAAAGAGCACATGGTTTGCCTTAGTTTTTTCCTCCCTCACACAGAGTTTCTACTCTGTAGCATTGGTTATTTATTGATGTTTTATAGACAGTGTAAGAAAATTAATCAAGACAAGCAGGTCTGGAGGTGTTTTCAGGGATTTCAAATAGAGTAAGATTGTAATGTACTTTCAGAAATAGCCATGAAAATGTAATAGCAGCTTGGTTTTCTCAGGTGTGCTGTGGTTAATGGTATTTTTTGTTGTTCTTCTATTTGTACCCTCCTCTTCTCTGCATACAGAAGTCCTTTCCAGCAAAATCCGTTTTAGTCATTCATTGTATAAGAAATTTTTAAAAAGTGTTAGAAATTAACAAAAACCTATATATTTTTTTTACCAAGTGGTGAGCATCACATTGACTGAAGTGCACCCGTGGACATACAGTGGAATCCCTTTTCCTTTGGGGAGATGTGTGTCCAGGGAAGGGGAGAGGTAGAAGCACACCGAGCCTCCTGCTCTTATTTCAGCACTTCCCATCACAGGCTCCATCAGTGCCCAGGTAAGAAGAACATGACTCACTGCTGGAAACAGAATATTTTTGTCCCACATGAAATGCTTTGCTAGTGAAATCTGGTACAGGCTTCATGTTAAAATAATCGATGAGAAGTTCAGCTTGCTGCATTATGGTACTTCAACCCTCAAGCACTATGGCTAGGAGCAGGAGCGAGGAGCACACAGAGCTCTCCTTCTCCACTGAGCCCTGGGCCACCAGCAGCAGAGGGGGAAGGATTCTGGAGATGGTGGCAGGCTAGGAAAAGCAGAGCATCTCTTTCACTGCCCAGCTGCAAGGATGGCTTACGGTCTTGGCCAAGTTTTTGAGACAGTACAAGGGTTCGCAGGATTTTATTTTTTTGTCTCGTTCACCACATTCGGTGTGAGTGCCCTGAGCTGGCGCTCAAGGAGAGACCGGCTGCCCCTGCAAACACCCCTGGGAGCTCTGCCCTGCTGGGAGGGCTGTGGCAGATCCCACAGGAGCTGCAGGCAGCAGGGACCTCTGAGGCACTTCCAGCCCCTTGTAGAAGAAAGCATGAGTGGCTGTGCAATAGGACTGAACTTCTCAGGTCACAGAGTTTGATCTCCTTCCATGCTGCCTCATTGTGCTGGTAGCTCGTAATCCTCTTGTGAGCTAAAGTTCTCCCCTTTCAATGCTAAACCAAGTCCCCATGTGAAAGCTACAGTCCCACTTAGGACTCTCCAGGTGTGTGATGAACAGTTGGTGCAGTCAAGTTTAATCTGTTTCTAATATTCAAACCCACAAACTCATCTAGGTCTCATGCATGGTATTCCAATCACCCTTATTAAACCAATTAACTTTTGTCAGATTCACAGATTTCATTAGGATTCTCTTACCTCTTTAATAAAAGGTATTAAATAAAATAACTTGAAAGGCTGAGCCTTCAAAAATGGAGGTACCTCGTATTTCCTGATGTCTCCTCTCTCAGCACAGCCCAAGGTTGTCTTGCTCTTGGCCTGTTCCTGCCCACAACAGAAGTGCCTGGTTAAGTACCTGGTTTCTGTATGTCTCTTCCCTGAGGTGCAGGTTATTTACACCCAGTGCCCCCCACTCACAAAAGGCCGCTCGTCTTACTGAGGAGTGGTGGGAGATGAAGTTGAGGGTCGACAGCTTTGAGGTGTATATATTGACCTTCACATCTTTCTTTTTCTTTTTATTTCATAAATGCTTCCAAATCACTGTTCAATAGTGAGAATGGACTAAACCAGCTATAATTGTTGAGATTGCTTGGGTTTCCCTCTGGATGATGTAGTTTTGGCTCACATATCGATGCTCTTCATTTGATAGATGTTTGGCACAGAAACAGGCGGGTCATTCCCAGTTTCTGTGCATCAAAATCTTTTTCAGGTGGTTTTCCAGGCACTTTCAGCTTTGCATTGCCATTCTTGTTTTTCAGTTTTCTTTTCATGGCCCAGCTGGGTTTGTTCACATCCTTACACTTTCTTTCCTGTAAGAGTGAACTTTGCATTTTCAATCAGTTTTGTTTTCAGTAACTCATTCAGTGTTTACTCCTGTTGAGGTGACAGGACGAGGCAATTTCCTTACAAGCTTTTTCTCCTTGTTTGGGGTGCTGGTTTTTGAACAGCATTTTTATGTTTATGCAGAGAACTGTTATGCTTGTCCCACACTCAAGTCCTTCAGTTCAGCTGATGCCATTAAACTGTTCAACCAATATCTTAAAGCCTGGCATTAGAAACTGAAAATCTGATTCAAATACTTACCTCAATTGCTTTTTTTCCCTGTATAATTTAAAATAAATCATATTGTAAGGAAGTGACTTCAGTGTCTTATCTGGACAGGCATCAGCTAAGACAATTTAGCTCAATTCCACAGAAGTTTCTGGCATACGGAACAAAGCTCTTCCAGGCTCAGTATCAGGTGGGTGCAGAGATCCCCACTGTGGGCAGTGAAACCACAGAGCAGAAGGAAAACATTAAATGTTTTGAAACAGTTGTGAGAGACCCTGCAGAATTTATGGCCTTCGGGGGCCTGTGAGAGGTTTATGAGGCTGGAAGGTTTCTGGGGAGCACTTTTGTGTGGGCTTTTGCAGGTGGCTCCCCAAGATCACACATCTCTGTTGGCTGGAATTACCGTGCTGCTGGAACCAGTGCTGCTTTGGGTCTCTGAATGGCAACTCACGTCTTTTTGGGGAAGTGGGCAGTTCTGCCACAGAGCAGCAATCACGTTCTGTGATCCTCTGCATCACCAGAGGACAGGCAGGCCCCTGGCAGGCAGTATCAGTATCGCTGAAGATCAATACCCTGTTTTGGAAAACAACTGTTTGTAAAATGTCTGTGCAAGACCAGAAGGAAAAAAATCCCTTTTATTCTGGTCAGCCTTAACTGAACAAATTTATTCCTCCAGGTGGTTTTGTTTTTCAGTGGAGCTACTTGCAGCAGTACAGAAGACAGTGAGTGATGTGCTGCAAAAGTCTAGTTTCATGTGTGTTCTCTTTGACTCTTCATCAGAGGCCTGATGGATATTTTCTGATGATCAATTGTTACAAATGTTTAAATACCAACAACGTAATTTTAAGTGGTTTATTTAGCATAATGCACAAAGATTGTAATGAGCCAGAAACCTCTGCAGGAATGGTGGCCGTGTCAGGGCCTCCTTTCCTGAGATGATCTTTCTAGTCCTTAGGAGCTTGCTAAAGCTATTGAGCACAGCTGGAAACAGGTGTCCTTGCCAATATTCTGGGTGCTTTTCATCCATTGACCACAAAGGCTACATTTGCCCATCTGCCCCGGCTCTCCCTGTGATTCCAGAGGGAAATCAGCACATGAGCCTGCAGCTCCACATTTGCTGTCCACAGGTGACTGCAGAGTTTCCTTCTGTGGGTGACCTGTGCCACACAGGAGAAAATGCAGCTGCAGAGATACCTGGCTGCTGTTACAAATTCATGACAAATCAATTCTTCTCACAGACTGCTGGGTCTCCCTGTTGCAGGACTTGAGGCAACACTTCCAGGGAGAGCGAATTCCCTGGTGTCTCCCCAAGCCTATCTTGGTAGCGCCAGGTCCCAATGCTTTGTCCCAGCCCACGCTGGAGAAGTTGGGAAATTCCCACTCTGGTCCTGGAGGATGGAGGTTGCTCTGATTTCCCCAGGCTTGCCTCAGTGGCCACCCCTGCCTCCTAGACATGTTAGTCTTCTATCTTTCTTGTCTATATTTAATATGTGTTAGCTTAAAACCCATTTTTTATAGCTTTGGCTGCAAAGGAAGATGGTGGAGAGGGAAGCTTCAGCTGATATGCTACAGGCCATGGGGGGTTCCCCAATGCTTCTCCAACAAGGGCATCTCCTAATGCATGTCCCACCTGCAACATGCATGCTGGTGAGGTGAGCCTAAATATTTTCTCTTCTTCCAAAAAATCCCTGCTGAGGCTGAGAGTCATGAGGATCTATAGCATTTCACTGAATCCTTTGTTTACACAATTGGTGCAAGTATAAGGGAAAGATTATTGCGGAGGAGTGGATGAGGATTGTCTGAAGTGGATTTCTGAAAGAATATAAGACTTGATAATTCAGCTTTCTGAATCACAAAAACCTGGCAGCTAAAACTTAAACAAGGAGCTATTTGGTCACTTGTGGCATAACCTGCCCTCGCTATAAAGGTATCCATCCTTGGAGAGGTTGTGCTACCTGTATTTTAAGGGATATACCTGAACGTGGTTATTTCTTGGGTTTTGTTGCCATGTAGGGTTAGCAGCTGGAGAGCATGATTTATGATCATATTTTGGTCTTATTTTTAATTAATTTCCCCCACCTTAAAGTATTTATCAGCTGCCGTAACCTGTTGTTTCAGACAGATGCTAGATCCTGGCTGATGGAGTTTATTGATTTCTGACTCTGATCTTGCAAATCTCATTTCAAATTCATCACCGGCCGGAGCCGTGCTGGGAGCCGGAGCTGAACCGCAGCAGGGTACGGAGCGGGGAGCTCCCCCAGGGCTTTCCAGTGCCGCCTGCTGCGAGGCCCCTCTGCGTGCCCGCTCTGGAGCGGCCCTGCTGGTGCTCGGAGGGGTCTCAGAGGCACCTGAGAGCAAAGCCGGGCCCCTTCCCCTCCCGTGGCCGCGGCTGTGCCCGGCAGCTCGGCGTGCCCCGCAGCTCGGGTGCCGGCGCTGGCCGTGCTGTGCCCGCCGCGCCGGGGAAGAGCAGCCGCAGCGGCTGGGCTCGGCAGAGGTCAGCAGAGTTTTGGTGGCCCAGCTTGAGAGGTGGCGAGCCCCCCTCGCCCCAGCCCACCTCCAGCCCTGCTCTCCTCACACGCGAATTACGATCCCGTCCTCCCCACTGCGACGGAAAGCCTGAAAACCTGAACCAGATGCGCGGTCTCACCGGAGTTTACAGACAGCCTGGAAGCAATAACTCTGGGAGGTATGAACCGCGCCTTTCATCGTAATAAGATGTTAATGGGGGGAAAGCCCTGCTGCTCCAGGCGGTGCTCTATTAACGCTGCTGTAGCAGCTGGGAAAAAGGGATCTTCTGGATCGGTTTCAGCCGTGCCCACCTCCATGCATCCCCCATGCCCACAGCTCAGGGCCTTTCAAATGTCCCCACGATGTGGTCCCCATCCCAGAGGCAGAGGGTGCCTGCTCGGGTCCTCCCACCCAGCTCAGGGTCCCCCAGGTCTCAAGGTGTTTGGTGAAGGCTGTGGGCAGGGTTCCTCGGGGGGCTCAGCTAAACATCTGTTTGCCATTGCTTTGGGTTGTTTATAGCACTTTGATGCTCTCTTCTGCAACATTTTATTTTAAAAGGCCTTGTGATATTCCCATGCAGAGTGCATTGGAAGTGCAGCTTGCTCCTGCTTCATGCATTTCATCTTAGGTCATCTATAACCTGGGACATTCCCTGGGCACGTGCCCCTCTGATGCAAGTCCACATACAAGAGCATCACTCCCAGCTCGCCACAAACTGGGAGTTCCCCTTGTTTTCCATGGGAAGGAACATTTGGGCCAAACCAAACTGCCCTGTCTTTGTTTTAAAGTAACAAATTACTTTGGAAGCCAGGCTGCCATTTCTCAACATGAAGCACGGGATTAAAGGATCAAATCCAGCCAGTGCCACCCTTTGCAGTGCTCTGTACCCGTTTGTTTTTCCATCATGGGAAGTCCACACACATGGCACGAGGCTCAGGTAGTGTTAAGGTGAGGAGGAGCAGAGGGGTGATGTGTTTTCTGCTGGGCAACCTCGTCTGCTCTGATTGTGCTGGATTTTCAGCTGAGGGGAACTGTGAAGGATAATTACCATCATGGGTTACCTGAGATTACAGGGTTGCTTTCCAACTAATGACACTAGGAGAACCAAGCAGTTGATAATATTTAATCAGACTCCTGGCTTAACAATTGGATAAATGAGCTGTGTAATTACACAATTATAGGAGACATTTCAGATAGGAACTGCGCTGTTATTAATAGTGAAGGTGAAAGCTGGTGAACATACACCGTTCAGTCCTGTCAAGCATGTCATTAAAAAAGATCTTCAGCACGAGACTGTAACAACATGTCCTATGAGATGGTAAACAAAGGTTTCAGCTGCTTTTGAGATAAAAATTCCAATTGGCCAAGAGGTTTCAATGTAAGAAAAATACCAGACCAGGTGTTTTGTTGATGTGGCAAGCTGTAATCAGGGGTAACTAGGGAACATTTAAATACGTACACAGAGTATATCATGTGTTTATGATGTTGCTTTATGTATAATTTCTCAGCAGTCAGGCAATTATTTTCCCTAGGTTAATAATTTAAAACAAAATCTTATAGGAAACAGAGAGGTGCCTTTTAATTCAATGTAGTGCTTACCTGCCCAATGGAACTTTTCTTTAAAATTGAGTGTTGTCATATACCACACACAAGATGCTGTGTTTGACTGCGAAGTGCTGGTCAGAATGAAAATGCAGATGCTGTCTATAATAATTTTATTAGTCTGTTCCTTTAATCCTGTGCTCTATCTCAGCTCCTTACAACCTTTTTTTTCTTCAAGTGATCTGGATTTGAAAAGATTGCAACAGTTGTGGTTATTCAGTGTTCCACTACACTGACCACTAACTGTAATTCTCTCTGTTGAGTCAATTAGTGGGACACTGGAAAGTTAACATCAGAATCAAAGAACTCATTGGCCAGCATGATTGAAATAGTGATATGAATCAGAATAATGCAGGAAATTGAATCTTAGAAATGCTTTCCACAATGAGGCATTGTGAGGTGTTCATGTGCTTTCCTAAATGTGAGGTGGTAAAAATAAGAACCATGTTTGTTGGCAGATGCTATGGGCAATAGTCTTTTGATTCCCTTCTCTTCCCATCTAACATTCCTGAAAAGATTGCAGTGATTCAGATCTGGACGGACAGACACTGCTGAATTTCTCAGTGTCCAGTTCTAACTGTACTGTCTAGATACCACCACCTCTGGAGAGTGTTTTGAGATCAGGGGAAGAAACATCCTGTCAAAGGCACATTAATGTTTTTCTTCCAGAGATACTGACATTAAGAAGTCATATAATTAAAAGTGGCGTGCATACTCCCTGCTCACTGAGAGCTGGTTCCGTGCCAGTGGCTGAGCTGCACCACGTGCTGTCAGGTCCTCCCGGCATGTGCTCACACATCAGCTCCTCTGTAAGAGCAATTTGTTCTCGGTGAGCTCATGCTGAGAGAAGAGCAGAACCCTTCAATTATAGTGATGCAGAGCCAACAGGGATAATTGGGAAAATAAGATTTACCTATATGATATGCTGGCATAGAATTATAAAGGAGACATAAAGAAATGCATAAGCAGAATAATTTCTGCTCCTCTCCTCTCCTCTCCTCTCCTCTCCTCTCCTCTCTTCTCTCA
>VZTG01005432.1:1250264-1285510 GCA_013397845.1 Melanocharis versteri | reverse complement strand
GGCATAAGCAGAATCATCTCTGCTCCTCTCCTCTCCTCTCCTCTCCTCTCCTCTCTCCTCTCACCAGTGACAGGACATGAGGGAACGGCCTGAAGTCGTGTCAAGGGAGGTTTAGGTTGGATACCAAAGAAAGGTTCTTCACCCAGAGGGTGGTCGGGCACTGGAACAGGCTCCCCCAGGCAGAGGTCACAGCACCAGCCTGACAGAGTTCAAGAAGCTTTTGGACAAGGCTCTCAGGCACATGGCGTCATTCTTGGGACTATTCTGTGCAGGACCAGGAGTTGGACTTTGATGATCCTTGTGGGTTCCTTCCAACTCAGCTTATTCTGTGATTTTGATTCCTTTTAGTCTTTCATTACATTGTCTCCAAGAATATCCTTGATAAATAAAGAGATTTGAAGCGCTCGTTCTTTTTCAAGACATGATTCCTGTGCTTTGCTGTCCCCATGGGATACCTCAGAATTACTGATGAAACATAGTTTAGAAACCGAGGAACTGGGAGTTGTTACATTAGAACATGGTGCAGACAAGCTAAAATACATCAAACCTGTTTGTTTGAGAACCCACCTTCACAGCAGCTCCATCCCATGAATTTTTCAGGCTGCATATTCCCCAAGGAAAGACCACCTATGCTCTTGGCTGTGAAGCACTTCAAGCCTTTATATCCCTGCATAAGGAGATTCAGGGTATGGAAATAAGCAGCATGCAAGGCTTTCCACTCCCACCCCGCAGGCCTGTGCTAGGGGCCCTCTGAGGGGCAGGTGCCCACATGGTGAAATCCCTTTGGGATTTTTCAGGGAGCAGCATGGAAGCTCCTGTGGGTTTGTGCTGGGGTGGGCAGAGAGCTGCCCTCAAGGTCCTGCCTGCTGGAAGCATGGGCTGGGTAATGCATAACTTCCTGTAACTGTGTCCAGTCTCCTCTCAATGTACTACTTTAGGGAGATGGTTTCATTATCTATAAAGCTTTTTATTGCATCATATCCCGTTAGTCAAGACATGATCTGTGCCCAGTGCTGCTGCAGCAGTTATGATAAAGGCCTTTGCTGTTGGCTTTGGGGGCAAGTCCAAGACTGACAGAGGACATTTCTAGCTAAGGCAAGCAAAATTCATTTGTTAATTAATATTTGTGGCACCTTGAAAACGGAAAATGCTGCATATGTACCTAAGTATTTTTATAATGCCAAAGTGGCTTACATTTAAACTTTTTGAAGCCATAATGACTTGGTCTGTCAGTTCCTGATCAATTCTATCTAGAAAATTGAAAATAAAACAGAAAGATATTTAGTCCTGTCATCTGAAGAAGACTCTTCTTCTCCCGTATATGGGGTGTTCCCTTTTCTGCCTCTTCAAGGTTTGAAGTCCAGAAGACTGCAGAGTCAGTGATCATAAAGTACTTGCAGCACGAATACATAAAACATCCACTTAATTAAAATGTTAAAATATGTGCAATGTTTCAAGGATGCTGCTTTGAAGGTTTCTGCAGCTTGGGCACACCAGTAATAGTAATTTATGCACTGTCGGGCTTTGCATGTTGCACTGGGCTACCTCCCCTTGTCCTCAGCTGAAACATGGACCATGGCAGCCTTTCCACGCTGTGCCTGCCCCAGCGAGACAGGACGCTCTGCAAAGGGAACGCACAGTGACAAGCGCTGTCTCATGAACGTTTGAAGCGGTGCACACGGAGATGCACACGGACAAGCAATTCTCAAAGAAACACGAGTTGCTGTTATCGTGGAGCTTGGGAGTAAATTTAGCTTCCTGCCAAACTGGTACCTCCGTTTCTCCAGTCATCATTTGCAAAGGCAGCTTTCATGGAATTTGTAAAATCAGTTTGTTTCTGTCTTTTCCTTTGAAGAAAGTCAGTGTCACCCAGACCTCACAGAGCTCGCAGCTGGATGCACATGTTGGCTGCCCTGTTGGATCCCCACTGAGCTAAATGTGTTTGTTTGCGTTTAACCTCCTTTGAAGGGAGACAGAGTCTCACAACGTCCAATCTCAGTGCTGAGCCACGGGAATCTTTCCATGGGTTCATCCCGCAGTCCCCAAAAGTGGTATTCAGGTCACTTAATAAAAAGTTAGAGACACCAGCTATTCCTCTGTGTAACTCCCAAAAGAAAGGCATAAAAAGAGGCTGTCCAGAATATGGATAAAATTCAGAGCACATCCTAGCTTTTAATGAAACTCTAAATATCAAAAGTAAATCTGCTGATGTGGGTGACGTAGTCAGTGGAGAGTAACCAAAAGGCTTACTGAACTTGCTTTGAAGGTCTGAATAAAGAAGGATTTCTTTCGATGCTTCTGGTCAATGGGCATATTAAGTCAGATGCAGTCACTGGAGTGCAGAGAAGCAGCCTGGCTGGGGAAGCCCAGGCAAGGGAAGATGAGCAACGAGCTTGTATTTTGGCAGGGAGGTGACTGCAAGCCTCAACTTATTTCAGCATAAAGAGACAAGTGAAATAAGGCAGTGTTGGGTTCTGCACGATCCACTTATCTTTTATCTGTAGATTTTAATTTCTATTTGTAAAAGAATAGATGGATGTTTGTGGTTATGCAACATTTTTCTAATACTCCAACTGTGTAAAATAAACCACATCTGGCACATAAAATAACAATGAAGTTATCTGAAAGCTGTACTGTTCTTAAAAACAGCTACAAGTATGTGTTCAAATAACTTGCTGGAAAAGAACAGGTCCAATTTGTCAGATGATGATACATAAGCTTAGAAGGAGGGAAAAATTAAGCCAAGAGAAATACTGCACTTCAGAGAGTTCAAATAAAGAGGTTCCTTTCCACCAAACTTCTGTGGGCTTGCAAGGCATAAATTACACAAACAGCATTTAAAAACAGGAATGCAAAAATCAAAGAGCAAAATTAAAAGCTCTGTTCATGTTCCAGCCGTGTAACAAGTGTGCAGCAGATGTCGGAGGCCTATGGTTAAGAAATCCTCTGGTCTGGATGCACAATTTCCAGTATGTCCTGCTGGCATGATCTGAAGGTAGGCTGTAACAAATGCACTGTCAGCTGTGTAAAATGCACAGTCTGTGAGAGGGGGAAATAGTGCAAATCTGGCAACGATGCTTTCCCTTGTACGTCTCTAACAAAGCTGTTATTTCATAGAACGAGGAGGCACCAGGGGCCTCAGGGCTGTCACAATCCATCTTGGTGAAGAACCACCTCCTTTCCCAGTTTCGCTCACACTGGTGCTGAGGTTTCCAGTGAAGCACAAGGTAACTTGCTGCACCTTAGAATGAAGCAGTTCACCTTAACTGCAGCTGACATTTGGGTTCTGAGGATGTGTCCTGCTTTCATGGTCCATTATACCCTATTTGGGTGAAAAGACCTGTGCTGCCAAAGGCAGAAAGAAATCATAAAAGTAAAAATAGCATATTGAAATAGTTTAACTGAGGGAATTTTTCAAAAGACTAGGGATTTATTTCTTTGGGGTTTTTTTTATGTTTAAAGTGATTTCTAAAGCTGCAGTTTGATCATGTTCTTAAAATATGTCAGACTTTACATGTTAAGCGGTAGAAAACTACCCTGCCTCCTACACTCACAGCAGCAGGAGAAGCATGTTGTGATGACTATATAAAGCCCTTCCTGCAACTGAGTTATTCTTAAGTTAAATATTTTTATCTACCAAACAATAATAAAACATCATTCAATACCACACACAGACCCCAGATGAGTGCAAGACTGAATGCACATTAAAGGCTTTGCTGACAGCCCAGACCAGGGTTTTTTCATGCAGGTTTGCAGGTTTAACATTGTTTAAACAAACTCTCCTTTACATCACCTCCGCAGCTGCAATGGACCTCACTGTGGGAGTAAATTACACGCCTGCTTAATCTGAGAGGGTTTAGATTAAATGTGAAGTGTCATCCCGGGGGCGGAGGGGATGGACTGGCTGGGGAGAGGGAAGTGGCACAGGGAGATGCTGCATACGAGCCTGACATGGAATCAGATCAACTAGTTCTGCTCTGTGAACATTTTATTCCTCAGAATAGCTGTGAGTCTGAGCTGAATCCTGCGATGGGAAATCCTGTTTGTCCGCACCTTCCTCTTCCTACAACTGAAAAGATCAGGAAAAAGTATGTTCACATCCAAGTTTCCAATATGTTTATTAATAAGAAAAGTATACAGGTTTTGGAGTTGTACACTGCAAGAGCAAAGCATAGGAAGGCAGGTGTAAAATGTACTGTTTCGTGTTGGCAGCCACAGTTTAATTTTTGTGGCAGAGTGATAAATGACAGAAATTCACAATGTTCTCCCGACTCCCTTGGAAGATGTATTCTATAGAATGAAAATAGAAACACTGAATTATTAAGAATCATCTCATTTACATATGAAAATGGTATGGTGTCACATTAAATACACCATATTAAGAGGTCAATTAGAGACCTATTTTGAGTTAATGGAATTAGTTCTTTTTTTTTTATTTTACATTTTAAATGCAATATTTCAAGGTGTAGTGGAGATCGAAGGTGTAGTGAGATAGAAAGTGGAGTAATCCAGTAAAAGGCTGTTAATGCTTGTGGAATGGCTGAGAGCAATGCCAGCAGGTGAAATGGTGCAATGGGGCAAGGGCTGAGCAGGCAGTGCCCTTTTCTTACCACCTATGCTGACTCCCCTGTGCATGGGAGTGAGAAATGCTGTTTTTAAAGGGCATTCCCTATATCTGAATAGACCATAAAAGAAGGGAAAACACACTTGAGCCCTGGCTCCCAAACACAACCCTCACTTCACTAAATCTTACAGCACTTCTTTAAATCCTATTTGGTTCAGTGGAAACAGAATATAAAAAAATCCTGAGTGCAATATTGCAACTGGTCAAGGTACAATTCTTGCATTAGTCACTGAACAGTTGTTCAGATGCAGATTTGCGTTGGAATCGGCTCCAAAGGGAAATAGCTAGAGAGAGCTTCTCTACCCTTCAAAGGATTTGCTGCTCCTGTGATGCCTCTGGAATGTTAATGCATATGGAAATCGGCCCCCTCTATGTTAGAAGAGAGAAGATGGCTGCAAAAGGGGAAGTCTCTGGACTGAACAAGTCAATAAATGAGGTACAAGGACTTTTGGCATCCAAGGACAGCTCTTGCCCACAACACCCCAGGACCCCTGCTATCCCTCTCCTTCTGCAGTGCCCAAGCATACATCTATTAGCAGTTGCACTAGGGACCAGGATTCAGCTGGAAAATCAACCAGAGGAAAAAACTAATAGGATGGCTTTCCTGCAGCTGGCATATTCTTGCCTATGTGGCATAAATTGCTGCCAAAATATGCTATACTCTTCTTTTTTGCCTGTTCTCTGGATAAGGTGCAGACTTAAATGCTCAGAATGCTGTTTGCGGTACAGGCACGCAGGAAGGCAGTTTTGTCACCAGATTTACTACTCAGATAAAGAAATGACACATCCAGTGCACGGGAGAGGACACATCCCACCTTCCAGAAGAGCCGGGTGATAGTTAACTCACACACATCCTCCGTGCAGTGTCTGCACAGAGGAGACCAGACCTTCTCCCAACAGCACTGCTGTACCAAGGAGGTGTCATGGCTCAATTTCTGTAGCAGCCCAGGCACAGATTCCTTTTGAATCATTTCGTCTGGTCACAGTTCCAAAAAGTTTCCAAAAGTTTGCAGAATAGTTTAGGTCAACAGTTTCTTTTATTTTGGTGATTTGCTCCCTGCAGAGCTGATTATTGGTACCCAACAAAGAAAACCACCATATCGTAAGGACTCCAATGCTTGTACAACGATAATTTGAAAACTATATTGGGCGTAAGATTAATAAGGTTGCATTTCCAGCTGGTTGAACCATGTGACTGGGTAGAACTCTTCTCTCTGCACCTGTGGGACGAAAGGGTGGATGTAAACTTTAACATTAGGAGGAAACTTTTCACCCAGTGCTTTGCCACAGAGCCCACATCGCTACCTCCTGCTAGTGCAGCAGCCAGGTCCTGCACTAGGAAGATGTCAGCAACCAAGCCAGCTATCCCAGCCTGGGAATATGAGCCACTCACTTTCCTGTAAGCTGGGCCACAAGACCACTCATTTCCTGGCACTTTCTGACTCTTGATCTTGTTCCACAGATTTTTCCTTTACAAACAACAGGGGGAAAGCTGTGCAAAACAGAAAGGAGAAATAGGTCACACTAGAAATTCTGAAACCTCAGCAAATCTCTTGTTTAAAGTGATTAATTCAGTGACCTCTGACCACAAGGCAGACCTTCAATTTGCCAGCAGAGGATAAAAGAGTCAAGATCTGAATGACTAAAGGGGGAATGAAGGGTGAGTTAATCCAGTAACTGTGAAGGAACATTGGAAATAAAAACACCCAACATACATGCTTCTTCACTTTAGTCCTTCTATTGCATGCAGTTTATTTCTGGATATGATGGAATATCAAGTACATTATATTCTTTTTGATCTCTACTGTTTGATCCAGATCCAGTCAGTGGAGCAGACTGATGCTCTTAATGCTATTAAGTAGCACAGTCTGCATTTATTTATTTTTTAGAATAAAAACTAGAAAAGTGCTTGCAAAATGGTGCAGGGTTAAAAGAAAATTAGGACTCCAGTAGATGTTAACATTTCCATCTTTCTTTGCTGAGGTTTCATGTCCTAAATTTTTTTTTTTTTTTTTTTTTTTTTTTGTAATGGAAAGAGACAAACTGGTTAGTGACATTGAACACTTTTGCCTGAGTTCTCTGCAAAACTCCCACGCAGAATATAATCTTTCATCTGTAGTTATAAGCCTGTAAGCTGCTTATACTATTTTTAGTCTAAATTCACCTTTCATTTGGTTAGTCTGCAGCAATCCAGACCAAATTTGCACTTGGAAATTTCCTAGTCATCTCCAGTTAACACCATTAAAAAGTGAGAAAGGAGTCTTGAAGTAAATTGTCCCAGCAATGCACATATTTTTGCAGCTGGATAGCAAGCAGATACCTCAGCATCTCCTTTGTGTGATAGCTTTAATTGTACCATTTTCTCCCAAGTAGAAAGGAAGACTTGTGGGGAACTCATTTTGAAAATGCTCTTGTCCAGCAACGCCAATGGTATGAAGACTTCCCCGTAACTGTTTATGCCAGTAGCAGTTTAAAATGAGAGAGAGAGTCCTTGGAGTAAGACAAAATGCCTGATCGGCACCTCCTGTAGTCCATTACTTAGTTAAGGTTCAATCGCTAAAGGTTCACATATTGCTTGAATGATTTTCCATTTTCACGTGTGGTTTAGGTTCCATTTGACACCAAAATATCAGCCTATTACTGATTATTTGATTTTATTGGGAGAATAAATGAAGAAGTGAAGATGAAATGTATAATAAAACCCTGTCTTCCCACCATCATAAATGTTTTAAGATTCAGCCAATAATGTATTAGACTTCAGTCTTTTCCTCAAATAGAAAAACAATTTTAAAGTGTGTATTAACTCTTATTTCCTAAGTGTTGGGTTTTTATGGTTCTCAAAAAGGAGTCCTGAGAGAACCATTAACTCTGTTTATGTCCACACAGCAAAACTGCCATTTGAGTTGTCTTTGATTAAATCATTATCTTCCTTTTTTTATACTTTGTTCTTTCTGGAGACATGAGAAGCCATTAGTAGCAGAGATAAAGCTGTTGAGAGTCCAAGAGACAAAAAAGGGAGATTATTTATATTCAGCTGTCCGGTAAAAGATTAGAAATATGAATCATTATTTTATAATATTATAATAAAGGATGAGGTAAAGTTTTGGCTTTTGACAGGTATGGTGTGATAAAACCAGAACTGCCTGTAATTAATATTTATTATTATTTACTGACCATGCTAAAGTGCATACTGATTTACAGGAAAATACACAGATAGAACCCTCCAGACAGGAAATTTTGGTATGACAAAATGACAAAATTAATTGTGGCAAAACTGATGATGACAAGGAGGGTCCACATGTCTCCCTCCCTTCCCAAGCAAGAGCCTTGCAACTTCATGGAGGGCAAAAGTTTCTCACCTCGTGCTAATTAAGCCCATTGGTGATTTACTGTTTGCTAGATATAGATCACCAGCTACATTTTAATGCTACTGCATTACAGCTGCAAAAAATAATCTGCTTAAACTGAGAAAAAGATGCCAATATTTGGTATAATATACAACATTTTACAGATGCAGTAGCAGGAATTACACTGACAATAGCTGCAAATTCGAGTAACAGAAAAACACTAACTCTATCAATCACAACAGAGCCTCAGTGGCAGTTAAAAATTATGATGTCAACCTTCTAATATAGACCTGTTAATGAAAATCAAAGATTGAAACAATACTGATTTATTGGGGAAGGCTCATGAAGGCTTTAATGAGAGCATCTTTCTCATTGAATGGCTGCTTGGTAAAATAATGTTCCAGTATTGCAGGACCTTCAGTAGTTACAGCCCTTGCACATTGCCACTGCTAGAATTTTAAATGAAGTTTTGAAAAGTTTAGGTTTTCCTCCAAAAAGGATATGAGACTGCTGATCTTCTAATATTAGCTTTGTGGTCTTGAAATTAATAGTAAAAATTACAGATAAGAGGCATAGAAAGTCCATTGATGTCTAAAATGTGTGGTGTTTAGGACGAAATTTAGCATGGAAAAACTTGTGGGGAAATTAATCTAACAATGCAGAAGCCTTTACTTGTTTTTGCCTGTGATAGTATCACTAAAGTCTGTCATTGCATGGGGCTCTATCCCCCTCCACACCCTTAATGAAGGAACAAAAATCACTGGAGGCCAAAACCACAAATGTCCTTTTTCTTCCTTAAAAACTGTCCACCTCCAGGAAGCTCATGAGCAGTGAAGGCTGCTGCCTGCCATGCAGGTCACATTTCCCTGGCCATCTGCCAGACTGGCTATTCGAATCCACGGGTGGCTCCTGGCCAGATCACATCTTGGCACCTCAGGTACCTTTGGCCACTGCCAAGGACCAAGGAACAGCCTACAGGAAGGGCGGGCGACAGTAGGAGGGTATCACACATCCCCAAGCCTTGTGCTTGAAAGATTGTTTATAAAGGAAACTCCATCTGGATCAAGGACTGAAATCTTTCACCATTGCTCCTGTGTCATTATGGGCACAGCAATCTCGTGCCAGCAGACTGGACCCCGTTCTGCTTGGCACATAAAAAGTGATATGTTGCCCCAGCCCCTGGTCCTCATCTCATATTTGAAGTATTCATGATTCCTTTCCTACCTTGAAAAGGGTTGTAGTCAATCCCATAGTATTTTTTGGATGTTGGCTGTAACTCCACGTGAAATGTGATGCTATCTTTGTAAGTAGATGCGCCACAGTTAATGACTCCTTGCAAAACTGGTGCAACATGCAGGTGTCAGTGCTATTATCTGCATTTAACAGCTACAGGGGTCAAAGCTGCCAGGGAAGCTGGAAGGGCACATACGAAGAACATGAAGAAACATGTAGCTGGGATTAAACTTCAGGAATTCCTTCTTTGCCAGCCTTATTATTAATTGTTGGATCAA
Source organism: Melanocharis versteri (assembly GCA_013397845.1). Classification (NCBI taxonomy): domain Eukaryota; kingdom Metazoa; phylum Chordata; class Aves; order Passeriformes; family Melanocharitidae; genus Melanocharis; species Melanocharis versteri. The sequence goes on along the minus strand of VZTG01005432.1, from coordinate 1,276,028 downwards.
GCACTACTCTCCAACATGGCTTTCACATTCTTCATAAATACACAAATTTTCCAACTGATCAGCCAATAATTTGTCCTCTAAGATTCGTGCCCAAGTTAAAGCAGCGTGACTTGGGGATTGAAGTGGATTGATTCCTCCTTGTATTTACAATATTTACAAAACTGACTTTGGTTTCAAGGCACACACCTAGTAACAGCGAAGTCAAAGGGTGGTCATAGCTAGGAAAAAAGTGTTTCACATTTCAGTGCTGTAAGTTCTTCTATTTTAGTTATATTATACCTTAGTTTGTTTTTTCAAATGCTCTTTATGTTAATATAAAAAGGAATTCAAGCTGAAATAGTTACCATCTGTCTGAAAGAGGACAGGAAAACATGGTTACTAAAGAATGTTTAAAGTGTGGAGCAAAATACAGTCCTGCTAATGGTAAAATTTCTGTCATTAACATTAAAGATTAAAGGCTATAATTTACAGGAAAATATATTGCAGGGCTTATCACATTTTTAATGAAGGGTTCAACGTTATAGCAGGCAAGTGCTGAGAAGAAAAATGTACCTCTTGGATTTTATTTGCTCTCTTGGGACACTATCCTATCATGATTGTAGCCCGTAGGATCAGCCAAATGAACACTAGGCAGTAAGTCAGCAGCCCCCAAAAGGTTACCAGAACTTCTTCCTAATGTTACAGCAATGATTTGAAAAATTAGCTTGCATTAACCTTTCACCTTTCAGTGGATGGTTCAAATCTAGTATGGGTTGGTAGTGATTGAGAATGGTTCCTATAAGCTTAATGTTTTTTTGGTGGTTTATTCAATGCAAGTGGGTGGTCTCGTGCTGTGCCCCAGGGGAGGTGTGTCTGCACGAAGAAAACCCCCCAATAACTTGCCTCAATTGATGCTAATTAGAAACCTCCCTGGCAATTTCAGCAGGGACTGCCCTCTGCGTGGGCAGTGGCATCAAACAAGCTGCTACACACCATGGCTGCAGCAGAGGCTGCTCTTAGACACTCTAGCTTCATCAGCAAGACTTTGACTATCTGAATTTTTAATTAAAGCAGCTTTGCCCATCTTTGGTGCTGAGTCTTCCCAGGACCTGCTCTAGCTTTAGCCCCTTCACCCCTTTCCTCCCCCACATTCGCCAGGTCCTCCCAAGGGTGCTTCCTAGCTCCTCATTCCCTTGCCATAGGACAGTCTAGACTTACAAGTGTGTGTCTTACTGAACAAAGTCTGGGGACAAGGCCTGGCCCTGAGAAATTAGGGTCTGCTCTCTTCAGCTAATGTAATTTAAGGTGTAGGTGACCTTTTCTCTCTAGTCATTGGCAATGAACCCGTTCACTCCCTGCCTTTGTGCACTTGATCCACCTCCAGATCGTGCCCCTTGCCCACTCCCCCAAACCAAGATCCACAGCGTAAGCGTGTACATGAGGTGAGAGACTGCAAACAAGCGTTTGCCATGAGGTGATAGGCACGGTGTCATGGTTTAGGAATGATATTCCCCAATTTAGTCCTCTCACTAAAAAGACAACGGGCCACTCCCCTTGCCTCCTCCCATGGAAAGCCTAAAAGGCAGAGATCACAGGTTGAGATAAGAACAATTTACTGGAAACGGCAATGAGATAAGAAAACCAGCAATGATGGACAATGCTGCCATGTTTTTATGACCAGAAGCCATCCCCTTCTTCTTTTTGGAAGCTAGAGAGAATCCCTTTCCCCTGCCCCTGGCAAGGACGTGAGGTGGTATCGAATAACATTAAAGTCGTGGTCAAAACTAGGACACATGGAATGGCCCAAGAGCATGGAGGTCTGGTCCGGTGATGTGGACTCAGAAACACAAGGTCCAGTGCACTCCCTAAGGTTCACCATGATGACCTTAGCACAACTCCAGGATGTCCTGGTTCCCTGTGTGCCTTCAAATCTTGTACCAATGGTAAACATTTGTCATATGCACAAACACAGCTCTCTGCAAATCCTACTTGTTTCTGCAGAAAATCCTTTACCTGGTCTAACAAACTACTCCCCTTCCCATTCAGTGGTATTTTGTAGCTAGAAAAAAATTATCAGGCTCTGGCTGTGTGTATTTCTTGGGTGAGAGAGAAAGCAATCAGCACTCATGATTTTTTTTCTTCCTTGGGTAAATAGTTCTTGTTAAACCAACGTAAGTAAGGTGATTTGCAGTATGGATTTTTCCCATCTAAGTTATTAGAATAAGTTCAGTCAGCACATTCAACCCTAGTCTCTAGTGGTCCATAAATTTAATGCAACACTCAACTCTCCTTCAGTGTTTTTGGTGTATACTTGAGTTTTTCTTGGCACAGAGAGAAGTGGCAGGTGGAGTGATCAGAGACTTTTTTCCCGTCAAAGTGAGATTAGGGTTTTTTTTAGGTTCCTTTGTTCTGTAAAAGCCCTGGTCTAATTCACTACAAGCTATCTACAACTGAGAATGCCATTTCTTTACTAATTTATATGTTTGGTTTAAAGCTGTGCACCAATCTCAGTGGAGTTTCTCTATTTATAGTATCCTGCTAAGAATTTTTTACCAAAGGGTTTCATGCACAAGAAGGGAAGGTTTTACTGGGATTTCTTTATTTTTGCATTACACTATCAAAGGCAAACAGTTTCTTCTTTCTTTGCCCTAAAAACTTATCTCAGCAAGAGAAAGTGGGACACCCAGGCTAGCTTGAGGCAGTGGAAACCCACCGGCATCTGCTCAGGACAATGCTGATTGACTTGGGCCTGGGCTAAGCTGGGTATGTAAAAGTTAAAATCCCCAGAGTGCGTGAGCAAGTGTGCTTGGGAAGAAGAAACAGGAGAAAGAAGATTTGCGATGAGCTGTCTTCTCCAGGAATACACTAAATAGAATTCACCTGGCAAAGGAAATCGGAGAATGCATGCAGCTTTCTTGGCAGGTGCAGAGGCAGCCTGTGACATGATTTAATGGTATTTTAAAAGGCAAGCACTAGAAACAAATGGGAGTGCACTGGGATGAATTAGATGGATTAAGATTCAATGCGATAACCTAATGACCCCAGGAATAACTAATGACCTACCCTAACAGAAATGTCTGCTGGGTAGGGAACAAGGCAAACCTGTTCACTTTAATGATTTTGCTGGCACTGAAACCCCTCATTTGGGACATTCAGCAGGAACAGCTTATAAAAAGTATTGGCTGAAGTCCTCAATTTGTGCAAATTGTCTTGGTGCCTTTGGCATTGGATATGTGACCCTCTGCCCTGCTGAAGCATCTGCCTCATTCTGGTAACAAGACAGAAATCAATGCAAGCCTAAATGAGAATGATATATTGATGGCTGCTGAGATACTCTGGTTTATAGAAATGCTTTCATAGTACCAGGAACAGGACAGCTATAATTTAACACCCAGAGGTGCTAGGGACTGCCCCAAATGTTTTATGTGTGAAGAAGTGACGGCAATGGTTAAAACATCTGAAAGGGTGACTGTGGTGTACAGGCATTAGTGTGGCACCCAGCAAGACTCTCTTCCATAGTAGAAGTGGAGCTTTGCTCCTGTGACATTTGAAATAAGAAATGAATTATAGCGTACCCAAAACTCTCCTTAAAATTAGCGCTTTGCCTCAACTTCTTTTCAGTCTGATAATTATTTTCACTGCCTCAATTCAAAAGGAAAATGATCATGATCTTGGCTGAACAAAATAAAAAATCTCCTGGTGTATCAATTAAGAGATTGTGTAGAACATTGCAATTAATTTGTTTAATTGAAGTCCCTATTTCTTAGTAGTGGCAGGCTGATTTAATGCTTTGAAGGACACAGACACTTCAGAAATGAAGAGAATGCGCTGGTCACTGGAATGGAAATCCCCTTTCTGCACTCATTTATGAGATGAGAACACTGAGACAAGTGTCCATAAATCTCAGCTTGGTCACTTGGCTTGTCAGCAAGTGAGAGTTACAGCGAGCCACCTGAAGGCACCGGTCTGTTAACTCCGCAGTGCGTTCATCGCAGCTCCGCGGGGCTGTGGGTGCCCTGTCTGGGGCAAACATGCACATCTGCACATCCACACTGCATGGTGCATGTCACAATGCATGACACGGCCTCACTCTCAGCTGTCCATGGGATTAGAGCAGCTCTGAGAAGGCTCTGAGAAGCAGTAGATGGCACCACTCCCAAAGGACCATGCACATATTCCAAATTCAGGCGGGATGGGGTGAGATCAGCTCCTCTCTTTTCTTACGTTCTTGCCATGTATATGCTCTGTACCAGCACTGGCTCATATTCCCTTGCACAACTCGTTCTTTCTCATTGCACTTAGTATTACTGAGCAATGAAGAGCTGCACAGCCATGAAGCCCTTGATGGTGAAACAGCACCTACGTGTGTGGTGTGGGTGTGTGGCCAGCTGACTGCAAAGTGTTACTGTGTGCGGCACACGCAATTTAACACAGTTGGAAGTTCAGAGCCTGACCTTCACAATGGCTACATAAAAATGCTTCCCTTGATCAACCTCAGCTCATGATTTCATCTGTGGCACCTCTGGGGCACTGTCCTGGGTGTGGAAGATATCTCTGTCCCATCACAAGGCCCTGGAGGACATTATACTCCAACAGCTGTTATCAGCTCCTTTAATTACTAACAGGTATGTTAGAAAGCGTCCAAATTGTAATCAGACTGAAATAGAGTTACAACAATATCTGATCTGGGAATTTAGTCCAAAGCTTTCCTTTTCCATGATGGTTTTCATTTCCTGTAATTTAGAGCTGGAAGAATTTATGGAATATCACATGGTTTTAGTTTACACAGGAAATCAGCTGCAGTTGTGGGAAGATACTGACTTAGGGGTTTTAGGGTTTGTTTTGTTGGTTTTTTTAAGAAATGAAGATTGCTTCAGAAGAAAACATTTCAGACTTCTACCTCTGCTGTTTGAAGCCTGTGCTCTGCAAAGCGATCTATGATTATATAGGAACAAGCAGTTTATTTCTGTTACATGATGATCACTTAATGTGAATGGAGCAATAAATGCCTTTCCTTTTTAGAGTGAAGAGATAAACCAAATGCAGGACAAGATGTGGAGGAGGGTGAGGGAAAGGGATGCTAGGCAGCTGCAGCAAGAAAAACCTCTGAAGCAGGAAGTATCTAATAGAATGTGCTTGAAAAGCCCAAGATGACCAAAACAGATTAAAATGGGAAAAGGTGGTTGTGTTTCGTGAGTCACAGCCTGCCCTTTTAATCGCTGTCTGTGTGACTCCTGAGGAGGGGATGTGGAATAAGACTGCTTGATGCTGCACCACCCAGACCATGCCACAAAAGCCTTCTCCACCCCTGGGGCAGGGGGAAAACTGGTTCTCTCAATGGTGCTGGACACGTTTCTCTTTTGTATTGAGGTGCAAGTGCTGAATTTTCAGTGTAGGAAGGGAAAAATCCCCTTTGAACTGCATTTCCACTGGTAACACTTCTTCTCAACAAACTACTCCTCTGAAAGTGCCAGCAGAGCAGCTTGGTGTGCTCTGGCTAGAAGGCCAGGACAGGGTGGGCTGACATCCCTCAGGAGGCAGGCTGCAAAATGCCAGTTGGGAGATATCAAAGAGTAAGAAAGGCGTCAGGAACGGGGGTGGAAGCCAGCAAGCTGCAATAAAAATTCATCTCTTCCCGAAGGCAGCCCTGTCCGCTCCATGGGCCCCTTTGGTGCCAGAGCAGAGGGAGGTGGCAGACTGTGAGAAGAAAGAGATGGACCGTGTAAGTCAATAGTGACTAATGAACCATGTTGGAAACACTGTCACAAGCAAAAGGCTGGATTTGCAGGACAGCGAGAGCAGAGCAGTGCTGGCTGCTTGCTTTTAGCACACAGAGGTACATTATGATTTTAAATTAATCCAGAACAGCTGAGGCATTTGTGGAATAAAAGCCAACATAACCATGACCATCTTAATCATCCCCTTGTAAAACGAGCAGCCATATGCATGAAATCAGCCCATACATTTTATGGAATATCTGTTGTATGCTGGACGAGTACTTGGACTGAGGTTTATTTTCTCAGGACTTCAACTCCTGAAATATAAACTACGTAACCTTTCTGTTCATAAAACCAGAATTTAGAGAGGGGAGGGGGAATTCCCCTAAGCTGTGCACTGCATGGCACTGCCTCTCACATGTCGCTGCACCTGACAAAATCTAGTGCTATTGTGGATGCTATAAACAAAGATTCCTTTACCATCTAGCATGAACAGCCCTTGTCATGACAGAGAAAGGCATTTAAACAAAGGTGACATGGCTTACAATATTTGTTACTGAGATATCAAAACATTTATGTGCACAGTATTTCTTTGCTACGCTTCTCAAAAGGCTGAGGTTAATCAAAAGGAGCCTGTTCCTTGTCTTCAGCAAAATCTTACCCCAAGATGTCTGCTCCTTAATCCCCAGAAAGGAATATTGTATTTCCTTACTGGTTACTTCTCAGCCAATTCAACATCAGAAGCATTGTTACGCTGTGTTAGGACTGCTCAGGGCAGGAAAGCTCCTCCTTGACCATACCTCTCCTGGGCTCTGGCTCTGCAAGGTTTTGTGCATGTGTTCAGCCATCTGTGCCAGACTGATTCCTCAGGCCTCAGCAGGACCATCCACGTGCATAGTTTTGCATATGCATTGGTCTTTGCAGGACTGCGGTCTGATTGTATTTTATGTTGTACCATATCTGCAATGTCTTACATTGTCACTGGCTTACATGTCACACCTTCCTTCAGCTCCTGGAGCAAACAGTTGGAAGCAGGATGGTTCATGATGGCCAAAGAGCATTACTTGTGCTCGTGGTCTAATTTTGGACTTTTCCACTCATTCCTCTTTAATCTTGTTCTATTCTGATTCTTCAGTATTTCTGAAGGCTTCAGGCTCATTTAGGGCTTTTTTCTTCTCTCTGAGATCTGTATAAAAGCACCAGGGAGAATTCCATAGCCTGTCCTACATTGTCCCAATTGCTGTATTTATAGCTGCCATCATCAAGACAGCCCTAGAGGTCTGCACGAGATGGAGGCCAGGGTGGTGTGTGGGAAGTCATAATGAGGTGAGGTCAATCTCTTCTCCCAGGTAAGAAGTGACAGGATGAGAAGAAATGGCTTCAAGTTGCCCCAGAGAAGGTTTACATTAGATATTAGGAAATTTTTTTTCACAGATGTTGTAATGCATTGGAACAGATAGCTCAGGGAAGTGGTGGAACACATCCAAGGCAGTGTTCAAAAAACAGGTGGATATAGCACTTAAGGATGTGGTTCAGTGGTGAACATGGTGGTGGTGCCAGGTTGATGGTTGGATGTGATGATCTTCTAGGTCTTTTCCAACCTTAACGATTCTATGATTCAATGCTTCAGATGTGAGCAGAAGAGTGAAGGAAAGAATACTTAGGCAGGAAAGTCAGTCTGTCTTCTTTATGGTTTTTGGCTGAAAACCCAGAGGACTCCACAGTGCTCCAGTTTTTCTAGTTGTCTTCTGGAGCACATAAAAATCTCTGCTTCCAGCTGTATGGGACCATATGCTATTTTCCCATGACTGCAAAGAATGAATTGAAGTAGGTTGGAGTTTCTGACCACTTTCCTGACCTACCTGTGAAGTGGTGTAAAAGCATGCACAGCCCAGAGCTGGGACAAGCAGGATTCTCTCACTGTGTGAAGGATGGTCAGCCCAGCAAGCATGGTCCTGAGAGAGGAATGAGGCAACAAAGGCAGCCTACACCACCCCATGAATTGTACTGGAGGGGAAATATAGCCAGAGGGGAGATCACACTGCCTGTGTGGGAGAAGATGGGAATTCAGCATCAGTTATTTGGAAAAAAGGTTGTTTTTGTCACAGAAGCTGTAAGAAACTGTCTGCATGGGAACAGGACTTGGAGACCAGGCTGATTTAGGAGAACAGGTGCTGACTTTGGGAATCAGGAGAGGAACGATTTTGAACTTGTGGACCGTGAAGGCAGGCAGCCACGAGGGCAAGGAAGCCACTGACAGACCCATCTTCCCCTTCCAGAGATGAGATCTTTCTTAGGGAGGCCAGCAAGAAAAATCCTGCTGCAATAAATATTTGCTTTTGGGCAACAAGCAGAAAATTATTTGACCAAGAGAAAGGAGAAGAGCTGACCCAGAAAATATCATGTAACTTAGCTGTTGGTGGATTTTTGAGACGTTGGGGCCTCCAGAGCATCCCTCACTGAACTTTTGTGCTGGATATGTGCTTGCAGCAGCAGCTGCCTGTAGCACTGGGTATTCCTTCCCTCCAACAGCCCAGTGAAGAGCCTGGGGACAGAGAGTCCAGCAGGAACAGTGTACGCTGGGGAACAGGACATGGACCTGGGATGAAGATCAATATTGTTTTGTGATTGATCTCAATTTCACTTTTTCTTCTTCTAAGGGAGATTTCCTGGATGCTGCAAATAAAGATAGACTCATGGGAAGTTTAATCACAACTTCTAAAACATGAACTAGCTCTCACTTTGGTCCTCTCTTCTCCTCCTCTTGGGATCAGCCTGAAAGTTGGAGCCAGGAGTTCAGGCAGGACCTCTGTGCTCCTGCCTCTTCAGGTCCTGTTGGAGTGCCTTATCTTAAAATAGTCTGTGTGCAAACAGTGTCTGTTGGAACATGATGAATTTGTGCAGATGTATTTACCATCCTGAACTAGATTTTAAACAAATTGACATTTTAATATGCATTTATTCCTGTCGCATTAGAAAAACCTGCTGGTATTATGCCAGAATGCGATATATAATGATGCTGTTTAGCGGCAACTCTGTCATTTGCTGTTGTTGACAGTAAAATAAATTAACATAATAAACATAATTTGTTCAAAAACAGCTAAGTAAAAACAGATGGTTAAAATATTTTGGCAGGATCCGTTAGCCCAGGTTTGCATGTGTGTTTAGACATTAGTTCTGTTTGCAACATATGTTACATATTTTCTTGATCCCATTTAATATGCAAATACACACCCTCTCCACAGTTGTGTAAACAGGTCCTTTACAGCGTGAGTGATGGGGAGGGTGGGGGGAATGAGAGTTTTTTCTTTCTTTTCTGTGTCAGGACCAATTCTCAGCTACGTCAAAGGGAGAGGAAAGTAGCCATAGTACTGTAAGAAACAAACAGGACAGAAGGTGGAGCATAACAACATATTTGTGTTCTGACACAATGGATCTAATACTGGCTCCTGATACCTCCTTGTGTAAGACGCTGGTTTGCTGCTCGTGCTCCTGATCCCGCCAGAACGTGCTGTCCCCACCGGGCTCCACAGCCTCCTGCTTACCTAATTCTCACCGCATTGGCCTGAACCCCAGCAGGATTAATGGTCACATCTAGTCCCATCCTTCCCTCCCTCCTGTTTGTGAGGGCAAATGTGGAAAAAAAAAACAACAGAAAAAGAAGGAGGGAAAAAGCAAGCTGCTCTTTTAAAGAGAACCTGGCACTAGAGTGGAACAAGCTGGGATGAAGTTCATCTTTTTAACTATTTCTGAGCTGTGGCTGGACCAATGTAAGAATGTGAATATTAAGAAATTCTTGTTAAGAATGGCTGTTGTTAGTGTTCATGTTTAACATTTATATTAATATTAATATTTACTCTTAAAGGTTACATGTCTGTGAGTCATTTTCAAGGTATAGGGACATGGTTTAGTGGTGGACTTGGCAGTGTTGAATTAACAGTTGGATTCAGTGAGCAAAGAGGTTTTTTCCAACCTAAATGATTCTATGATTTTATAGAAACTAAAGTAATCTTTGTGTTGCAAGAGAAACTAAGGGCATCATACCTGTAACAAGCTGTATATTTCATACAAATTGTATTTACATGTGTATGCGTACTTCATATGCCTATAAGATGCACCTTTTAAAACACAGCTCCAGAGCAGAAGCAGCACGAACACACAGGAAAAACATGGACCACCAGTGCCTCTCAGTGCACAGCTGCTTCTGGAGAGCTTTGAGACAGAAGGCAAAGGTGACCTTCAGTGCCCTCCTGAGAGAGCCCAGCACGTGCTCATACCAGACTGCACCAGCCACACAGGGTGAGTTTTATTAGTATGTGGACTAGAGAAAGAGATGGCAGGGCAGGGAGTGCCAGTGGTGTGAGCTCTCTCCTCAGAGTCAGTAGAAAACTGTGCACGCTTCAGGGTTTAATGCATATGCACACCTCAATACTAAGTGGCCTCAAGGTGTCCCTCTCCCCGGTTTTGTAACCCTCTTTCTCACTCACCTCACATTTCCAGAGGGAGAGTGGCTGTTCATATCCCCTTCTCTGCTCATCGTCTCCAAAACCTCCTGCACCCCTCTGGAGATCTTCCTCTACCCATCCCCTCCAAACTCTAGCAAATGTCCCACACTGGCAGCCATCCCCTCCTGCCCCACATCCCTGCCTGCTGCAGCACTACTCAGCACCCTGGAGGGCAGAGCTGGGGAGGGTCTGGGACAGCTTTCTGCCTCGAGCAGAAGGGCGCGAGGGACAGTGGGGATAATGCCATTACCTCACATACTGTTTATGCTGCACCTTACAGCAGTGAATTACAGCGTCCACATCATAAGTGCCCAGGGCCTCATCCTGCAGGGATGCCCAGGAAGCATGGGATGCTCTCCAGGGGGGTATGCAGTCCATCATTGCAGAGATATGTGGCACAAGGGAGCATTTCTAGAAGGCCCTCAAAATGTCACTGTCCCTTCCTTGCCTGGCTCTACAACATATCTAATATAAAATATTATTTGTGAAACTTCCTTTTAATTGCTGTTTAATGGCTCCTAATATATTTTGAATAGGCATCTGCAAGTTCATTTTGACATTTATTAGAAGCCATTAGATATCCATTTAATGGTGATTTTATGACAAATGTCTGACATAGTTAAAAATGTGATGGTTGATAAATTATAATGTGATGTGCTTTTGAGCATCAGGGAATTAGACTGTTTCCAAATGTGACTGTTTTTGATGTTGTAAATTAAATTTTATTTCTAACTGAATTATGTTTGTGGGCTCTGAAAGTGAAGAGAATCAGAAATTGAAGAGGTAGTGGGGAAGCAGATTCTGATGACAGAAAATATGGTCAGTCAAACCAGTGTAAGTCCTGGTCACTTGGGTGAAGGAAGATGATATTTGGAATAACTTGCTTTTTAGAGGGATTACTTGATCTTTCCTACCAATGTTCTAGCAAGCACTTCCCCCTGCATTAGTCTGATTATTTGTTTATCACTTTTATTATTGTCTCACAGAGCATCACTCATTCTGGACCATCATCCCCTTGTGCCAAGGAAAGAACAAGCGTTTGTCTTGCTCAGGCAGTTTACAGCACAGGCAGGCCTGGGTCTGAGGGAACTGATAAAGAATTAGCATTATAAACAGCAAACACTGGTTTTTTAGAAGGCTTTTCCTCAGCATCATGGCAGGAGAGATTTTTAGACACAATTGACAAATGTTTCTAGGAGGATGAGATGCTAAGTGGTAGAGGAAAGATCTGTGCAAACTAAGAATGGGTGATACAGGCTGCCAGGAGATCACTAAGCTACAGGGTTAAGGCAGATCATGGATGTGGTTACCAAAGGAAATCTCTGTCTCAAGTTGCATGGAATTCCCACATTCACATTAACATGCGCACAACGCAGTGGAGCAGAACCATAAGAATATCTCAGATTTCAAAGTGAGTACAAAACCTGCAGATGTGGGAAGAGATGCTTTCTCACAGATGGCCTCTGGCTTTAAGGAGAGAAAAAATTGCCAAGACCACTCTGCATGCCCTGAAGGAAAGCAGGACTTCTTGGAGATGAAGACATAAGTCAAAGGACACAGTGTCAGGCAAGGTCACCTGGGCCTCCAGAGTCAATAAAGAATCTGGATATAGTGGAGGAGAGGGTGCCTTTGGCATTTGTGGTCTTAGGGATCAAAAAGATGAAGCAGTCCTAGGCTCTGACGCATCTCTGGGCTCTCCTGGACTCCCCCACCTCCTAAAGTAGAGTCAAATGCTGACAACCCTGAGCTACTCTGCTGCTGGGAGGCTGAACCATCTCTGTCTGACAGCCTTGTGCCTAAGGCACTCATCCTGTCAGTCTAGGGACTGTGTCCTTTGCCAAGTTCGTTACACCGTCATGCAGTGGCACAGGTACAACGAAGAGCTGCCTAGAAAAAGTACTTGGGAGCTGATGGATTACAGTTCACAGTCTGTGTTTGGGAGCAATGAAGAATGCCCTGAAAAGACACTAATTTGGAGGCCAAACTCCTTGGAGAGCTTAATTTTTGTCCGGCATGGTCCAACAGCTTGAGAGCCTGATAGGACTGCCAGGCATATCTGAGTGAGCAAAAATGCTGATGGTGTGACAGCATCTCATTTGTCAGCTCCTGGTGTCTGCAGCCACCTGGGGCTGCTGGGTATGGTCCTGCGGAGCTTTGCCTTGTTGAAGGCCACAGCACATCTTCAGTGGTGCCTGTCTCTGTGTCTGCCAGATGAAGGCAGCTTTTTGCAATGCCACCATCACACCATGGTCTGTCTGACAGCTCTGCACAGAGCACGCCACGGCCTCCATCGGGACATCAGGCATGGCTTCATTTAATTCCTCATGTGTGGCTGAAGGCAGCGGTCACAACACTTCACAAGGCAGGCAGGAAGAAGAAGGGTGTGACATCCACTGCTCATAAACCAGGCGTGGCATGGGCTGTGTGCTGCCTGCTCCTGCACGGGCTCACTGCTGCCTAGAGGATGCAGCCCTGCAGCCAGCTGGGGCAAGGGGGCCCATCAGGTCCTTCCCTGCCCTGTAGAGGCAGTCATTTTCCAAGCCTGGGATGTGAGCTCTGCTCAGCTACCTTACAGCACAGTGCACAGTGTACTTGCATTTTAGTGCTTCTTCCATAGGCCTGGAGTCAAAAAACCAGTGTCCTCAGTAAAACCGTGCATCTTCCCAGCTCTAATATTTAGCCACAGGGTCACAAGCGTGAACTGAAGAGCTCTGTGAAGTAATTATACAGGGTCAAAAGCTCTCCTAAATTTTTTCAGGTCTTCCTGGGCAGTTTTTCCCTAACACACTGAATGGGGTCTACTTTTCACGTCTTTGAAGTTTTTTAATTCTTTCTAGAGTAAATGTCATTTTGCCATTGCCGTAAGGGCGAGGGTACTTTGTACAGGTCGTTCTAGAATTACAAAGGCTTGGAAAAAGAATAGTTTGCATTTCTACCACCACGGTGCATGTGAAGGTCTTCAGGTTTGATAAAGCTGAGCTTTGCTCTTCTTGCCTAAGGGCTTATTTCTGCCAGGACCATTGTATGCAGTACTAAGGTGGGACTTCACAATATATTCATCATGACACACATGGATGAAAAGCCAGACATGAGACAACAGTGCGCACTTGCAGGCCAGAAAGCCAAACCTGAGCTGAATTAAAAGAAGTGTGGCCAGCAGGTCAAGGGAAGTGATTCTCCCCCTCTACTCTGCCCTTGTGTACCTGGATATACTGGAGCACCTGGAGTACTGCACCCAGATTTGGGGATGCATCCAGGTCCTCAAACACAAGAAAGATGGACCTATTGGAGCAGGTCCAGAGGAGGGCCATAACGATGGTCAGAGGGCTGGAGCACTGTCCTGGTTACAGGCAGGGTAGAATTAATTTCTCCTCAGTAGCTGTTACAGTGCTGTGTTTTGGATTCAGAAGGAGAATGATGTTGATCACACACTGATGTTTTGGTTTTTAAGTCCTGTTTATCCTAAGTCAAGGGCTTTTTTTCCTCCTTGTCTCATGCTCTTCCAGTGAGGAGGTATGCAAAAGAAACTGGGAGGGAGCATAGCTGGGACAGGTGGCCTGAACTGACCTAAGGGGTATTCCACACCACAGAACGTCATGCCCAGTATATAAACTGCTGGGAGTTACCTGGAAGCACGGTCGATCTGGGTTCAGGAAGGGGGTCTGGCATTGGTCAGCGGGAGGTGAGCAATTGCACTGTGCATCACTTGTTTGTTTCCTTTTTATTATCATTATTTACCATTATTATTGTATTTTACTTAATTTTCAATTATTGAACTGTTCTTATCTCAACATACCAGCTTTACTTCAGTCCTCCTTTTTCCACTGGGGGAGGATGCAGAGAGAAGGGAGAGGGTGAATGAGTGGCTGAGTGGTGCTTAATTTCCATCTGGGCTTAAACCATGACAAAGCATCTCTCCTACAAAGAGGAGGCTGAGAAAGTTGGAACTTTTCAGCCTGAAGAAGGGAAAGCTTTGGGGAGACTTTATATCAACTTCTAGTACCTAAAGCGGGTTTCTAAAAAGGAGGGAGAGGGACTTTTTACATGGGCAGATAGTGCCAGGACAAGAGACAAACAAAAATCAGTTTTAAACTGAAAGAGGGCAGGTTTAGATTAGATATTAGGAATGAATTCTTTTCTCAGAGGGTGGTGAAGCACTGGAACAGGTTCCCAAAGAGGTCGTAGATGCCCCATCCCTTCACCCCTGAACGTGTTCCAGGCCAGGGTGGATGATGCGCTGAGCAACCTGATCTAGTGAGCGGCATCTCTGCCCATGGCAGGGGGTTTGGAACGAGATGATTTTTAAGGTCCCTTCTAACCCAAACAATTCTATGATTCTATATACCCATGATACTGTCACAAACTACCTGCAAGCAAGAGGCCTAAGAGCACCTTTGGAACAGCCACTCACAAGTGCTCTGCCTTGCACTTGGACTGACCTGGGGAGTTAGCTCAAGGCAGCTGGCACATGTTAAACTTACACTTTAAAACACCCTGCCAAGCCTCCCCCCAGCCTTGTAGACAAGCTCTTAAGTGTTGACTGGCTCATTGCAGAACAGAGAGAAAGTAGAAGCAGACCCAACCTGACCCCGAATTCCATCACCAGGCCCTCCTATCCTGTGGCTGGGTGAAGCCCAGCCCTGTGCTGCCAGCTTGCTGGTCTGCACGCTGCTCCACCAGGCACAGAACACCTCACAGTCCTCTACAGGCTCCTGTGCCTCTTCCTTGCCTTGTATGGAGATCCTCTGTGCAAGAGAACTTGTCTTGGTTGTACTTCTCTGGTCTTTTTCTCCCTCTCTCTGTCTGACTTCCCAGAGAGAGAGGTGCTGGCCAAAGTTGAACACACCATTCCAGGAGAGGAAATACCATTAAACTGGCATCATGAGTGAGAGGGATCCTAGTGCTGTATTAAAATGAAGCATGAGCCTGGGTACATCTGCGTTCTGTTCTCAGTCATGCTCCAGGTTTTCTCTGAAGTTTGGCCTACTTACTCAGAGGCTCTATGCCACAGCCTTTCTCCCTGTGAAAACTGCTGTAATATTTTCCCTGCATCTTAAAACTATTGGGGTTGTGAAAGACTTGGATACTTAAGTGCAGACATAATTAAAAATGCAAGAGAGGGTGGATTAATTATACCCCAAGCTTCTAGTAACAGAAGCCAAATATCTTGTTCTATGTTTTTATAAGGAAGAAATATGCATTTGAACCATGCTGTGTCATCAGGCTGTGCTCCCCAATGCTGATGCATGGGGGCTGAAGCAGGGCTGGAGCTGGGAAAGCCATGCTGGGGAGAGCAGGGATGGGAGCTCCCCCCAGACCTGTGCTGGGGTTGCTGGTGCTGCTGCTGTGATTTAGTTGAACATGAGGGTCTGATTTGACAAGCTGCAGAATGCTGGAGCTGCTGACAGAGCAGGGCGCTGATTCCAGCCTGGCTTTATAACCAGCTCAGCACCAAACACCCTGCTCTGGTGTATGGGGCAGGTTTGGTTTTTTTGTTCTATAGCCGTGCATAGCAATCATGCTCTCTCCATGCATGGATGAGTCTGCATGACTGCAACAGGCATGCCCTTCTTGGCCTTGTGGGGAAGGATGAACCCTGTCGCAGATTTGACACGTTGGGGTTAACCTCTGTCTCACTGGCAGCCAATGCAGCTCCAGCCCTGTTTCTTGTTTTGAGTAAAGAGAACAAAAAAACACCAACCCTGTGTGATTTGTTTCTGTAATAGCAGCTGATCTGGATTGGATTTTATCCAAGTCTTCATGTTATTATACGGTCCAATCCCCACAAAGGTATTAGAAAAAAAAGATGAGACACTTTAAAATATTGTAAAAACACTGTAAAAAGGCCTGTTTAAATAGTAAGAAATACTGAACTTCAGCTAGGGGTTTTGATATTTGAGCAAAAATTCAAATCCCGTTACAAGATTTGTTACATTATTGAGCAATTAGAAGTATCCTTAGCTAAATAATCAAAAATCCCTCAGTTTTAGTCTCTTGATAGTGAGTTGTCAAGCAAAAAAAAAAAAACCAAACACAAAAAAACCCCCAAAAAACCATGCCAGTGTATGAGCAGTGGAGCAGAGTTCCTGCAGGAGGGAAAAGCCCACAAGCAGACTGATGGCAGTGGTGTATCTCTCTCTTGTAGAAACATGACAATGTAGAGAAAAGAGAGGACAGAGGAGCTCACTTGTGGCGTGTGTAAGAATTGGCTGAGCAGCAAAGCCCTTATTTTCTTGGGATAATTTTTTCCTAAGTGAGCAAATGCCTGCTATAGAAATGTCAAATATTTTCCAAGCAAGGTTCCAGGTAGAGAGTGTTCACTTGCATATCTGAGAAATCACTTAAAATTCAAACTTCACAAACAGATGTCAGTGTTTTGAAGCTGCTTGACATTATTAAAGATGCAGGTGGCCCATTGGCACTACTGACTTAACTCTGGGCAGCGATGGGCACTGCCTGGAGGCGCAGTATCTCATCACTCTTCCCAAAACTCTGGTCACGCTCAATGAGAAAAACCAGGCTAAGATGAACTATAAATCTCAAAATACATATTTTTAGTAAAAATTACGTGTGAAGTCCAATTAAAAAAATTAGAAAAATATTGATGTTACTGGTGTGTATGTCATTTTTCATGTGTAACAGGAAACACAGCAGATCTTTCATGTCAACTTAGGCCAAACCCAGCAGACCGTGAAACTCTAGAGAAGAAAGGGATTTAAAAATTGCAGTTTTGTCTCCAGCCTCCTGTTTTCTTGCTGCTCTCAGATTTCCCCAGGTGTCTTCTCATTTTCATCAGCTTCCAGCCGCCAGGACCTGGACATCTAATATGTTTTTAGAGTGCATTGCATCCAAATGGCCAGTACTCAATGACCAAAACATGCCTGACCAAGACTGCCTTGCAGGGTCTTGTCTCTGTGCCTGGCCCAATCCTGCAGTGTGTCCAGCCCCTCAGCTCCCCTCTCACTGTCATCCTGCTGCAGTGGCTCTAAGAATCACAGCACAGTTTGGGTTGGAAGGATGAACTTTGGAGATCAGCTAGTCCAACCCTCCTGCCATGGGCAGGGACATCTTTCTCTAGATCAGGTTGCTCAAAGCCTCATCCAACCTGACCTTGTACACTTCCAGGGACAGGGAATCTAAAACTTCTCTGGACAACCTGTTCCACCTTCATTATAAAAAGTTTCATCCTGATGTCCAGCCTAAACCCTCCCTCTTACTGTTCAAAACTGTTGCCCCTCATGCAGCCACTACAGGTCCCTCTTCTCCGGTAGCAGCAGCTTTGCTTCTGGCTGCCCCTCCACAATACTGGGAAAGGGAGCATGGCAGAACATAATGCGTGAAGGAGCATTAATTCCTGTCCTCTGGGCCTCTGGAGCACCTACCTACAAGGCTGCACTCCTGCTCCCCCAATCATTGATGCTCTGACAGAGAGCTGGGGGAGGTCTTTACAATTCCTACACCCACGGTTACACTTATAACAACTCCTGGTGTCTCTAAAACCAGACTTGGTGGGGTGATGAGTTTTGTTTGATTTTTTTTGTTGTTTCCTTGTGTTTTCGGGTTTTTTTTAGTGTGAGTCCCTTATGTCCCCCGTACAAATGTTTTCAGGGCAGCAGAGGCTGCAGTAGCACCATGCCTGTGTCTAGCTGATATCAGGTGAGGTAGATACCTGCTTGCCCTCTGCTGCCTGCACAGGACACTGCTGCTTGGCCTGCAAGTGAAGGTGGCCCAAAAGGGAGAAATGAGTGGGTGTGTGCTTGGCCAGCTTCATACCAGGTGACAGCTAAAGGACTGGAACTTTTCTAACTAAAGAGGCACTTTCCTTAGAATTTATTTTGTCAGGCTTTTGGGCCAATGGAACTGGAAGGGATTGCTACAGGAATAATGCCAGGAGAAGCTCTGGAAAACACAGTCAGGTCCCATAGATTTAATGTGAACCTTCTGAAACTGTGTGAATTTGGCAGGTTGAGTTTCCAAGTTAATCTGGCTGAGATGCTGACAAATCAAAGAGACAAATCTCCATTTCACTTGGGTCCAGGTGGAGCAAGATAACTTGTTCTGGCAGCCTTTCAGTGTCCCAGAAATCTGCAATGATGTATGCTGAAGTGTGTGCCCCTACCCTACGGGGCAGAGTTCAGCATCTGCAATAAACGTGTATAGCCTAAACTACGCCCAGGACAAGACAGTGCTTTTCAAAAGAAACTGGCGAGTTCTTACCATAGCCTTCAGCAGTTGCAGTTCAGCCAGCTGATTTAATAAAGGACTTCAATGTATGTTCTGCTTCCAAAAAAACAGATTTCCCTTTACTGTCCAAAAAACAACGATCAACTTAGGGGGAAAAAAGTTTGCAAATATGATTGTTTCCTTCAAACTGTGTGTTAGGCTGCTTTCCTGCTCAGCTGGCACTGCTTTGAAATGCACATGTGAGTATTTAACATACTAATTAAAAGCCTTGTGTCACACATGCACTACCCCCTTTTAGCACTCATTTGAGAGCTCTCCAGGGAGCCTGTGTCCATGCCTGCACTGGAGCAGCACCACTGCCCACGCCGGCCTCAACCTCGGGACAATGAGCATGGAGCCCCTGTCACGGTCACCACCAGGTCCCCTCGCTTTCCCTAAGATATGTCTGGTGCAGCAGAAAATGAGAACTGAAGTAGAAATACTACCACTTTGCTTTTCTTTGGGGAAAATACAGCTCCTCGGTAGTATCCTGGAAAAGTAGTTCATATATGGGATACTTAGAAATGCTGAGCAGCTCTTTCACACATAATAAAATATTATAATGATTTATTACATGAGAAACCTTTTGATTACATTTCATGAGCTTCCATTATGTTGGTTTATTAGAAGAGAGACAGTCCTCATTAAAATAATTTCCAGAATTAACCTAGAAACATTATTAGACATATTTGGGGGTATAAAAGTCTCATCTATGGGCAAGGCATGTATTTTTCCGAATGTGAAAGTACAAAGATCCTTCTGAATGTGAGGAAGGTGACAGACAGCAATAGTACAGTTTTCCAAACTGTAATTTTAGCTCTTATCGAAGCTTATTTTCAGGCTGTGCATTATTTCTGTGAGCAGTCTTACATTTAAGAAATACCTTAGATAAGGTTTGGAAGCAACTAGGTAAAAGACAACTGAGTTTGTAGTAGCTGCTTAGTAAATTCTGCAGTCTGAAAATAAGGGAAGGAAGGGTTTTGTCCCAGAGAAGCTGAGTAACAGCTTTGTTGTGCTTGGCTTTCAGATCACCCTGGGCTTCTCTCAGAACGATTTATTTTCCACTTTACTGTGTATTTATTAAATGGTTTGTGTGATGCATTATAAAACCTGGGAACACAGCAGCAAAATCCATTTTCCTCATGTTTTACCGATCACCAGCAGCACAAAAGCCTTGGCACAGCTCATCAGCAGAGCACAGGTGAGTGTCAGACACGTTTTCTTCCCAAGTCACACAAGAAAACTTACTGAACTGTTGTGTGCTTGTGTTAGACTGGACAGCCTGACAACTCTGCTTAATGACACGAGAGGAGTTTAACATAATTTAAAGCTACTTTGATCCCTAATCTCATCATAAAGAAAGTTATGGGCTTTTTCTACTTCCCCAACTCCCACCGATTTCATTGTCCACTGATGTCAATAGGAATGAGCATCCTGAGTGTGCAGTGGCAAGTCTGACATTTTAATGAGCCAAAATACAGGGTCTGAGCAGCACTGAATACCCTGGCCTCTATAGATTACACAGATTTAGAGGAATGGGAGAGGAAGAGAGAGACAGAGTGGGGGAAAAAGGCCCTTTTCTGCCTATCTGTATACTGACTGGAATGGAGAGAGCAATCGGCAGGTGATAGGATTGCATCCAAGACCTGATTTTTTTCCTTTAAAATGCCTGTACAAGAGACAGCCTCCATAGGGTCTGAATAAACATGAGGTGAAAAATTCTGCCTCACTTCTACTGTGAAGAAAAATTAGCAGTAGAACAGGAGTGCCCCTTCCCTGGTTTGATTTTCACTGCAACCCCAGGAATTAATTTCAGCTTGATCACCAGGTACCTGGCCAACAAACACTCCCAATATGTTGTATGTTAATTTCCATGAAGAATGCAGTGTGGGATGAAGTCACCTCACCACTGCCAGTGTGCTGCCAGTGACATAGGTGATAGCTGACTGCAGTTAACGATCCCTTTTTATGTCCTCTGGGCCATCCTCCACAAAACCCACACAAAGCAGGATGTCACACCTCCTTCATTGTACAAGCAAGGAAAGTTCCAGAATAAGATGAGCAATGTTCTTCACCACTGTGGAAAAAGAGTCTTGTTACCTATTTTTGTACTCAGCTTGCTTCTGGTAGGGATTTTAAGCAAGGTGATGAACATAAGTTTTTTTTTCTACAGAACAAGCCTCACAGCAAAAGACCTGAAGGTAAAGAACCCACCTTATCCACTTCTCCGTCGCTGAACTGCCCCAACAGCACATGGTCTCGTTTTCTTTTTCTACCTGGAGCAGTTTTGTGCACATCAATCAGACTTCCACCCCTCCTTTGGGAAACCACCTTCTATTACTTTGTACCTGTGTCCTTGCATAAAACACATTTTTCCCTGTCCATACATTTATCCCATTACATCTAATCTTATTCCACATAAGGCACACTTAGTGTTTATAGCCTTCAAATATTTGCAGAGGGTTATCATATCCTCCTCCTTTAGTCACTATTTGGAAAAGTTGTTTATGCCGAATTCTTTCAGGCTTTCCTCATCCAGCTGTTCCCTCCCACCTTTCATCTGATGTGGTGCACTCTGAAAGCCTTCAGCCTGTCTGCATCACCCCGGGCCTGGGGTGCACAGTAACAATGGCAGCAGCCCTGCTGCAGCCCCAGCACACCCCACTCCGCAATGAGATACCTCAGTGGGCAGCCCCAAATCACACGGGCCTTCCTGGCCCATGGTGCAGCAGTGGCTGCTAATTGATGTTCCTGCTTTCCAGGTTTCTCTGTCCCATTGAGCAGTAGTGTTTCAGACTATTTTCCCAAATATATCAACTTTGGTTTTCTCAGGCACAGTCTAATTTGATTATTTCCTGCACATATTTCCAACCTCTCCGGCTTCCCCCATATTATTGCTACATCCTCCCTCATTTGCTTTTGACTGCTTGGGCCAAATTACAGTGAAAGCAGATATGAGCCAGGATGTGTATCCAGGCTCTCTGCCAGCTATTTTGCAAAATCACCCAGGCCACAAGATCCCGCCTCTCACAAGTCATAGTGACAAACCGTAAGTTAGCAAATAGCTTTGCTTTTTCCAGCCCACCTGGTTACGTGGGCAGGATCAGCAGCGGTCGCCAGCTGACCCATGTGGTCACAGGTGCTCAAAGGTTTCCATCTCCTACAGTGACTTGCAAGGTGCCCTTAGGTCCTCAAGGGAGATCATCAGGTATTATTTCCAAGCAATTATTTGAGGTTAGACACAAAAATGGACGTGTCCTGATTTTCAGATGCCAAGGGCTTATAGTTCCAATCAAGGATTTTGGCCACTGTGCTACCTAAGGAATGAAGTTTTGGGCATGATCTGACCAAGAGTGGAAAGGTTCACCACCTTTGAACGTCACCTTTGAAATTGCTTTTGTGTAGGTGAATGAATCTTAGCAATTTGGGAATTGTTTGCATGCGTGCGTGCATGTGTGTGTGTGTGTGTATTTTAGCTTTGGAGGCAGAGACCAGGCAGAGGAGCATTAGTATTCTCCGAGAGTACAGGGACTGAAGGAGCGACGACAAGGGTCAGTGGAAGTCTGTGGCCTTACTTGGGAGTGGGGTAGCCTGTGCTTTAGCCAGGAAGCTGTTGCATATTTTCCTTCTTCAGAAGTAGCCTGAATCATCTCACACCTACATAAGCTGCTTTCCAGGAGGTGACCTGCTTTCCTGAACCCAACCATTTAATCAAACCGGGCTTTATTTCTGTTTTAGTTCTTTATGTAAAGTTACTCCTGGTTCATGAACACTTTCAGCAGCTGTTCATGGCCTTTTATCATTGCACTGCTCAAATTCCTTGGGGCTTTTTCCCACTCAATGACTGAGGCATCCTGTCTGCCGGCGCAAAGTGAGTGTTCCTAACTTCACCACCCCAGCTTTTAGAAAAGGGGCTCTTTAGCAGGAAACTGCTTACATTTCACTAGATCACACATGACTATGCAACTAATATTTACTAAGTCAGACTCAATCCATGCAGCGTTCCTGGTACCCAGCTGCGTGATACTGGGCAGGCAGGGTCAGCTCCATGGAGCGGCTGATGGGATGCGGCCCACAGACCCTTAATACCCAGCACTGAAGGGCCTGGTAAGTGACACAGCAGTCACCTGCCCAACTTCCCCTGCATGAGCCTCGTTCACTCCACCCTCTTAACTTCCCCTGCATGAGTCTGGTTCCCTCCACTCCCCCCCTGCCCCAGCAGACTGATGTCAGACAGTCAGGAAGATGGCCTGGAAGGTAACAACTCTGAAGTCTGTCAGTTCAGACATCACCCCCAAATCTCTCCTTAGCTGCAGTAATGGTGTTAAGGGGCAAAGGCAAGATAGTGCTGCCTCCGCCAGCCTAATCACAGCCAGGTCTGGTGTTTGTTGTGCAGAGGACATTAGTGGAGACCCCTGTGCCTTGGGGTCCTTCAGAGAGAGCAGGAGGACACCCTGCACAGCTCTAGGCAGAAATCTGAGGAGTGCTGCTGCAATGGCAAGGGCTTAGAGCAGACATCCAGTGCAGAGCCCTGGGTCACTGAGAAAACTTAAACACCTGTGGATTCCAATGGTGGGATTCCTCTCTCCTCACACTCTAGTGGAGCCATGGGGTCCTTTACAGTTAGTGGTGTAAGGGAAAAACCTTCTGGATACAATTCACCTGACGATACACCTGCTGCCTTTTGGATGAAGTGACTCCAATCCTGGAATCCAGCAGCTGAAACAAAGAGTTAGCTCTGCTGACTATAGATCTGAGCAGAGGTGATTGATTTCCCAAACCTTCCCTTAGCCACTGTGTGGAGCCACGAGGTGGATTCAGGTGCAAGATGCTCTGCAAGTCTCATGGCTGAAAATGTATAACTGGAAGAGTGGACAGGCAGGGCACTGCAGTGGGCACAGTAACAAAGCCATTTACAGCCACTCCCATGCCACTCCTTAGCTTGCCCATTCCTGGCCATCTCCTCTTGAGATGCAGGCAGGAGTAGAAGATGAGGAACTGCTGGACCTTCTGCCTTTGTAAGTGTTTCAAAAAGTAAAGAAGGGTGACTTTGAATGACGTAACTTTCTTAGCCCTCAAACTGTCTGTGCTTACCCAGCACCAGAACCAGGAAAAACAGCCCAGAGGCATCCCAGTTGGTGGGCTGGGAACCAGTACAGCTCCCCTGATGTCAGTGCAGTGCTGTGCCCAAGCTAACAAACCCAAGGCTTATTAGCTCAGGTGCAATGCCAGGCAAATGTGTCAGTACTGCCACCACACCCACTGCTATGCCTGTGTGACACCAGGCTGCACCTTGTGTTGTTAACAACTCCCTGCACATGGGCAGCCCTGGGCTGCTGCCTGGCTTGGGGTATGCAGGGCTCATAACCACTGCCTTGCTTCAGGCCAAATGTGCTAGACCCACCTCCCTCCCTGTGAAAAAGTCATTAAAGTGAGAGGGAAGAAAGTCCAAGCTCGTTTTGGTCACTCATTTGGATCTATGCTTTGGAAGTGAGCAAGGAAACTGCCAACAGCCATCTTTCACAAGTAGTTCACACCTCCATTAGTTCCCATGCCTTGGAAAAATGTCCTTTCCTTCCCACTCGATATTAAAGACTGCCTCACTCCTCCTAGGTATCCAAATGTGTCTCACAGGTTGAAATTGTGTGGTCCCAAAATGCTTTCAAGAGACATGAGGCATGCAAATAACTAACACACACTGTCACTGTGTAGTGGGGCAAGCAGGCTGCTGTTGGTTAGTCTGTTTAGCTCATCCTAACAGCATTCCCATTGTAAGGTAAAAAACACTTGAGTATTCAGCACATAAAGCTTAAAAATAATAGACTTCTTTTTTTGAGGGCGGTGGTGGTGTGAGGATGGGAGAGGTGTTTTCTCTGCAAACTGCTGCACTGTTATCTGGCTGAATATTTAAGCAGCTGAATAAAAGCCCCCCTCCAACTCTTCTGCGTCCAAGCACCCAAATAAGGGTGTATGTATTCAGCACAAGCACAGCTCTAAACCCAAGCCCCAAACATGAGCAGGTGCTTCTCCCTCTCTTTTCATCATCTGGGCATAGCTGATGTCCCCTGCCAATTTCAAAGGCAAGTGAATACAATGGTGATGGGGGCGAAGCAGCTGGGGGGGTGGCAGGAAGGGGGCATGGAGAGGCCCTGCTTGGCAAGGTGAGCGGTGCCCGCTGGGGTGGTGGGCGGCCCTGCCAGCTCTCTTTGTGCGGCTCTGTGAGAAAAGGGGGGAAGGAAGAGACGACAACAAGTGAGCAAGTTCAAAGTGAAGCCACAGAAGCTGGCGAGTCATGGCTGATCTGTGCCAGCTGCAAGCTGCTGCTTCTCTAGTCAATGTGCCAACTGTTTTGCTGGAGTAGGGAAGAACCACTAGAAGTGTGTGGGTTTGTGGTTGGTGGAGCTGGAGGAGGGCAATGTGGATCTTCCTTACTGACATACAGCCATCACAAATTCCCTAGCACCTGGCATTTGGGATGTGCCTCTGTGCACAGACACAGCCTGGTTGGCCCAAGCTACTGGGTCCTTAGGGAGATGGAAAGAGCAGCCATGCTCTCCAAAATTATCCCAGAGCAGGGAATGCCACAAAACCCTGGATATGCCAGGAAGTCATTCCCGGAGCTGCCACACGAAACAGGACCTCAGCACTGGCTTGCTTAGACCAGCTACCAAATAATCAGCTGTCAGGGAAAATGCTCGTCCCCAAAACTGCCCCCGCTGAAGTGCTGGCAACAGCCAGGATTCAGTCCTCTTCCCTCTCCTTTGTGCCCTGTGCCATGGTCCCCAAGGGGCCACTACACTTCTCACGGACAAAGTACAGTTTTGCCCGTTGCATGTGGTGCTTCTGGATGGAGGAATGTGGTTCATGCCAACCACAGCCCTCCTCCCCGGGCTGGGATACGCCTGCGTGGGGAGAAGGTTGGGTCAGGGCAGGTCTGACACCCCGGTGGGATGTCAGGGGTGGACACGCGGCTGCTAAAGGCTTTGGTGAGGGGCTCGTGCAGCCCTTTCGTAGTGCAGTGCCCGGATCACACGGTGGCCAGGGTCGGGCTGTGGGACTGCTCTGCCGTGGGTCGAGCCAGGCACGGAGCCCAGCGCACGCAGCCATGAGCTGGTACGGGAGAGAAGGGCCCCTTGGGAACGCAGGGGCAGCCGGCAGCCCCTGTTTGCGCCGCAGGGCAGAGCTGTGACTGGGGCCGGTCACACCGAGCTCGCCCGGGGCCGTGTGGCGATGGCCCGTCACACCGAGCTCGCCCGGGGCCGTGTGGCGATGCCGGGGCCGGTCACACCGAGCTCGCCCAGGGCCGTGCGGCCATGGCCGGGGCCGGTCACACCGAGCTC
>VZTG01005432.1:1109562-1250249 GCA_013397845.1 Melanocharis versteri | reverse complement strand
CCGGGCCCCGCCGCGCACAGCGAAGACAGCCCGGGCCCGCGGGCGGCGGCGCGGCGCCCCCTGCCGGCCGCGGGGCCACATGGCGGCGGCGCCCGTGAGGGAAGGGAGGAAAGACGGGGCCGGGCTGAGGCGGCTGAACGCCGGCTCTGAAGTTGCTTCCAGGGCCCGTGGGGCGGCATGAGGGGAGTGGGGGGCCGGCAGCGCACAGCCCGAGCGAGCGGCTGCTCAGCCCTGCAGCACGGACGCCCCGCGCTGCGGCGAGAGGCGCTCAGTCCGCCCGGGGAGCGGGCGGCTGCGTGTCCCAGCCCAACCCTGCACCGGCGCCTGTAAACGCTTGGCCAGGTGGGGGGCACCCGGTGAAGTGCCCCGCCGCAACACAGCAAGCTGCGTCCAGCTCAGGTTCGGCCAGAGGAGGGGGTGAGCCTCGAGGGGATGATGCTCCCAGCAGTCGGGCACCAGGCATCCCGGAGTGAGCAGAGGTGGGAACGGGGCAGCGGCACAGCGCCCTGCCCCGTCTGCCGGCGTTAGCCGTGCGGCACAGGAGGCACCGAGTGCGCGCTGCGTGTGGTGCAGCAGCCGCTCACCCGCACAGCCACGCACCGCCCTCGCAGGATCCGACGGCCGTGACTCACGTGATGCAGCACGAACATGGGACGAGGACAAGCTCCCATTAAATTCAAACTGAAGGCTGGCAGCCTTCAGCCACTTCGTAATATAAAATGAAAGGATTTTTAATCACTGTGTTCTGGTACTTTTCCAATGTTTTTTCCTCGTCTCTTCCCTCCTTGGAAGGGTCAATCATTATCCCATCTACCAGGACAGTTTCCTCAGCATACATCCTTTACCAGCCTTTCCTGGGCTCTGGCTGCTTTCCCACACACTGCTCCGTCCCTTCTTTGGAAAATGCTGCTTTAAAGGTTTTCTAACTCCTCTGGAAGGGTTTGGCTAAAAAAGGGGAGGGCTTCAGAAAGAACCAACCCGTAAGAGATCCCTCCCCCCCCGTGACAGAGCAGGGAGGTGACATGCACATATGCTTCCAGAAGCTCTACTTCCACACTTGGTTGTGTTTGATAAGGACCATCTCATTCTAGAGACAGAACATGGAAGCAAATCTGCTGCTACCAGGCTCTTGCAGACCACTGCCTCTTCTGTGTCATCAGAAACGAGGCAGACGTGGTAAGATCCTCAAAATACAAAAGAACATATTCTTCTAGCACTCGGTCTTATGGTGTATGAACATCAACAAGTGAGGTGTGTTGGGGAATGTGGTATCTTGTTTGTCCAACCAGTATGGGCTCTTCATAAACCTCACCTTATGCAGTCTTTGCATATATTTTAAAGACAAAAATTTTTGTAGATCTTCTACAGTGGCATCTGTCCAAACTGGTACCAAGACCAGTGGTGGTTCCAGAGGATCTCATATTCACAGGTCATTCCTGAAGGTCTCCAGCTTGTCCCTCTATTGCTCAGGCTCAGGATTTTCAAAGTTCATTCCTGCTGCTGCCCTGTGTAGTTTTGGTTGGACCTTCTATGCTTCATGTCACTTCCAGCCTTCTGCATCTGTTACTGCAAAGACAGTCGTGGAAGTCTTTGCTCATCCAGTAGCCATGTCTTGGCAGAATGCATAGCTCTATCTAAAACAAAAAGCATTGCAAAAATTAAGTCTGTTTTGTTGGAAATTTTAGTAGTAAAGTAAACCAGAGGCTTCTGGATGAAGTCAAAACCTCAAACTCTTTCTGGTAGTTTTCCTTTTGTGTAATGTTCAACCTTCCTTAGTATTTATTGCACTGGTGCGGTGCAGTATGGTTCTGCTTCTGGTTTGCAGCCAAATTCTGAAAATATTTTCTGAAATAGAGATTCATATTTCCCAGATCACTAATAAACCACTTGGAAAGAACTGGGGTGGTGGTGCTGGGGTGGGGTGTAGAGGGAAATACACCCCCTACAACTGTGTAGCAAGGTACCAGCAATCATAATCCCCAAATATAAAAGTTAGAATTGTTTAAAAAAACCACCCACATATTTAAATTGAGAAACTTCAGGGAAATGAGGGTAGCAGTCACATTTGGAAAAAGAAAAAGCATTAGAACTAGCAGAGATTTTACTTGGAAATGACTTACATAAATGACTTAAGTTCAAAAACAGCTTTAGAAGTGAAATGATAAAATATTGCCTGGGCTCCTGTAGATAAACCAAGCCAAATCAATTACTTTTCTGTCTATAAGTCATGACCACTTTATAGAGTGAGCAAACAGAGGCACTAATAATAAAGTGTTACCACTTCAACAACATTATTATATACAGCATCCAGTTTTGGGAGTAGGAAACAGGTGCCTTTCCTCAAAGGCAGTTGTCATGACCAAGGGTAGTGATTGTATTGAGGTTATGATATGTTTACTGGCTGCATAAAGACAATTAATAGCCACACTTGCAAACAGTTAACAGTTTATACAGCACATTTCTAAATTAAAGGAATTGAATATCAGTGTTCTGCTACCAAGCACAAGTGGCTCAGCAATTGCCACTGGAAAATGAATGTGCTGGTTAGCACAGCCTGGAACACACAGGCTGCAGAGGGAGATAGGGGAGTGTAAAATTGAAGCTGAACAGGTAATCAGTTAGTAAAATAGCAAATGGGGTCACTACAGACTGCTTTCTCCTGGCTTCCCTTGCTCTCTCATCAGTGCATGCACTCTAGGACTTTTCTCTGGTTCAGTAACTTGGCAATTCCATGGGCAGGTCCCTGCAGAGGAGAGAGCAGAACTTTGGAGTGGTTTAGGTAACATTTGCAGCTGTGGTGCAGGCAGCTCTGCAAGGCCCCTTCCAGCTTGGCTGGCTTGGTAGAGCCAGAAGTGTAGAAATGCACGACTGCAAGGGTTTGCCCGCACAGGGCTGGACTGTGTGTGTGCAGACACATGTAGCAGAGCCAAGGATCTCAGGTGCACAGTCAGTACCTTTTACCATGAGTCTCTACAACTGACTCTGTCTTCTGTTTGAACAGATAAAGGAGAGTTCTCTTCACATACTCCAGTTCCTTACTGCAATGAGAGAGTAGAAAGTTAATATTTCTTTTACATAAATATTGTATATTTTAGCAACAGGATGTAAGAAACTTGCCCAGAGTCTGGTCCTTGCTGTGAAAATATATTCTGTGCTAGTCCAAGAGGCTACACTGAACAGGAGTGATTTACAAAGCTTCATAAAAGTGGCACTTTGTTACCAAGAGAACAACTGTCAGTGGATCAGGACTGCATATGGACATGTCACCAGGCTGCCCTGATGACTGTAGCTGTAGAAACAGGATGGAGACATCTTTGCCCCTTGGGTTGTACATCCTTGTGAAGAGCACAAGATTTGACATGAAAATGTGAAGATGCAGTCTCTGCTGCTGATCTCATGTGCCTGCTGCTGGGGCACTTGGGCACACTGCACCAATTCTCCAAGGAATAAAGGATGGGAAGCACCCAAAGGCAAAGTATCCCAGCTGCAGGGAAGGTGATGGTGTGCACAGTGTATGGTACTCACTCTTTCTCACCATTCCTCTGAAATATGCTGCACTTTAGGAGCAGCTAACAAACAGAGATGATGAATCGCTTAGCTTCAGCTCTAGAGCATGCAGCATTATGGGCTGGTTGGGGTTGCTTTTTCAGTGGCTTTCCAGCTCTTGGACTAGTCCCCACATGACTGGCTCCCAGCCCACACTGCTCTCGGTGACCCCAGAGCACAGAGACACATGGAAGAGGACTGTCCTACCCCTGAGAAAGGTCTGCCAGGTGAATGGCTGGTGAAATCTTGCCATATGGCTGTGCATCCCCTACATCTACCCCCAACTCTCACAAACTGGAAAATCCCCCATTAAACATTCTTAATGCAAAGCAGATCTTGGGGCTGCCAAACAGAGTTTAAGACTATCCATGAGTCACAAAACAAGTGACTTCCCTTTTCTGCTGGGATTGGTTGTACTTACCACTCAGTTATTTGGGCTGTGCCTTTGTCCACAGACAGGTTTTGCACTGGTTCACCTCCAAGTTCAGAAGTCAGCGCCCAGAAAAATACTGCTAGCAAGAAGCCAGTATCACACAGTTTAATGTGAAAGAAAAAATATTAATTAAATATTTTATTATTATTATAGAACCAGGATAGTTGAATCGAGAGGAAAACTAACACTGTGACGATCCCACAGCCACAGGTTTCAACAAAACTTACCCACAGAGCAAGTATGAATGAGGAAACTGCACTGACTGTCTAGGCTGTTCTTTGGGCAGTTTTAGTTACTACATCACCTTGACAGCAGCAGGAGTTACCATTAGCTGTTACTCTCAAATTAGCTGTTCTTCCAGGTGCTCCTCTTACTCCACCAATCAAATTGCATGAAAACAACACAAATCAGCATTATCTTATGGGGTACATACATATGCAAGCAGAGGAGGGAAAACAAACCTGGCATTTCAAGCACTGCACCCCAAATCCCTTCATCCCCATCAATTCACCAATCCAGTCTCAGGAGGAAAGTTAAAATTGTTAATCTATCTGGGGCAGCAGCTCAAGCTTGTATGATCAACCCCATGCTGCTGCCCTGTGAGAAGGAAAGTGTCCCCAGAGCCAGTACTGACTGGCTGAGCACAATCCTTACCCTGTGCCCAAAATGGAATTCCCTGCAGCATCAGCTCTTGGTGACCACCATCGTACTGGGAGTGTGCATCAGGTGAACTGGGGCCTCAGTGGAAAGCAGGCACCTTGGAAAATATTGAGCTATTTCTCCTCATCTACTACTTGATCTGAAAGGGAAACATTGACTGGGAGTTAGGAGCAGAGACTGGTCAAACTGTTCCTCCCCATAGTGCAGCCAAGCAGGGCTGACTCCTGTGGGGAGCCTGTGCCACCAGCCAAAACCTCTATCCCAGCAGGGCTGTGCAAACACTGGGACTCACCACAGCACCACAGGCCACTGCCTGTTTCCACGAAAGCACCACAGGCTTTCAGAGAGGCTCAGAATCAGCCTTCACCAGCTCTGCACATGGGTCCACAACTCCTCCTCAGCTAAGTACCTGTTTGGGAGTCTGTTGGGACAGTGGTGGACAGAAGAAAGTTCTCCCAAATCATTAAAGATTAGTTTGGGTTTTTTTCTCCTTTAACCTACCTCCCATTTTCTTTCCTACTCTGCCTGAAGACTACAGGCATTTTTTTCAGATTTTTCAGACATCATGTTTTATTTGTTGTTTTGGCATACTAATATATTCATGTTTCCAGCCCATTTCACTGCTAACAAATCCTTATGTGTGCAGGAATAATTGTGTAATCAAAGAACAATTTAAGAGTCAGGATAGGGCAGTTTAAAACCATAGGAGATACAATCATGGCTTAATGCCTGAAAGCTACGGGATTGACAGAAAACACAGAATGCCATGTTCAAGGTACCACCTTTTCCATGTGGAGACTCCCTACACCAGAAACCGTACCTAAACATGGAGTTCTTGGGTATCTGTTTGAAACAAGCATAGAACACCAGGTAACCCAGGCAAGCAACCAAACTAAACCAAACCCTCTCCCCCTATCCAGACAAGACATGTTTCAGCTTTATTACCTGTGCACGGTTCTAAAACCAGTTCAAGAATATTTTAATGGTCCTTTGTAATTTCCAGACATAAATGGCATCCCTATAGTGGAGAGGGAAGGTAGCAGAAAATTAAAGCATAATCTAGAGGTCTGTCTAAGGCCTTCCACTGACTTGCTTTCTGTTGTCAGCTTCACATTTCAGGAAAGCACTTTTGTAAGTAACAAGTATATAATGGATAATAAAGTATTTTCTACAGAATTTTCTGCAAAACCTTAAAGCTTTCCTAGGCAATGTTATGAGCAAAGCACCCAAGCAAAAAGTTGGGTTCTGTGTCCTGGTTCATGGAACTGGGCCATTAGATACGAACTAGTGTAAAATTTACAGGAACTCTGAGATCTAACAGCAGCGAATTGTTTCACTGCCTGTGGCCCCCTTGCTGGCTCTTCTTGTCTTTCAGCTGAGATTCTAAAGGCTTTAGAGGTGGGTGAATGTTGCCCTTCAGCAGCACTTGAAGGACTGACAATGTTTTCAAGAAACAAAAGCAAATGATACTACCCTGCCAGAGGGAAAAACAAGGTCAATCATACTATGCAAATCAGCTCTCTGTTGGAGAGAAAAATCAAAACAGAAGAACCTGCTACCCTCATGGTACAGACTGAGCATGAATAATCAAAACCTAATTCCTGCTTGATTTTATCACCAGAGAGGGTGAAAGAGGAAAATATATGGGTGCAAAAATACTTAGATGAATACAGCAGCGACTTTGGAAACCTCCCAGTGCTTGAAAAATAAACTTGTCGCTATAAAGCCCTGCATTTTCAAACTAACAGTGTATCCCACGCAGAAGGCAGCTGAGGACCTCTGAGGAACTGGCATCTAAGCAGCTTTTTGCTGGAGTCTGTGTAAGAAGCACTCTGGGTCTGAATACTGTTCCTAACATTTTCTTGAGTTATTTCATTTCAGTTCTTGACAGAAACCAGTACATGAAAGGAAATAATCCAGTGCTGAAAATTCACCTGTAATATCTCATGTCAGGTGAATAGTACTTGAGTATTTCTAAGTTTTTAATTCATTTACCTAAAGGCTTGGTTACAACTTACCAACCCATCTGTCAAAACAAGATTCACTTTAACTATGGAGCAATTCTTACTGCAGATCTTGCAGAAATCCACACCTCACACATTCAAAAATCCCACTTCAAGTCCCTTGGCCTAGGAGAATGACAAGAGCAGCAACAGGCACCACCCCGAGCCAGGAGCAGCTCTGAATGGTTGCAGGGCAGAAGGAAAGCCATGCAGCCAGGAATGAAAATGTGAAACTCACTAGGCTACCAGAGGACAACCACACAGCTTATTATAGAAATGCCAAATGCCTGAAAAACATTTCAAACCACAGCAAATACTTACTTGAAGATTCTATTCAATGTCCTAATTAACTGAGTAAAAACAGTTTTGTCTTCAGTGCTTATTGAAAGAATGGACACAATACTTATTTTCAGTTCAAATTTTACTCCGAATTGCACAAAGGTTGAGAAGAGTTTTTCAAATTTTGAAAACCAGCAAAATAATTTTGGTTTCATATATAAAACAAGGAAACCCAAAGAATACAGTTGTGTGACTGACATGTTCCAACATTCAGCATTAAAGTTTTGCCCAACTTAATTTTGTCTCATACATTGATTATTTTCTACATTATCTGCTTCTCAAATTATAACTCTGTACAATACCCACAGACATCTAAGGTTAAAATATTTTGAGAAAATACTATGTTATGGAAGGTTCCAATGCTAGTACAGATTACAGTACAAATTAATGACAAGTCAGAGCATCGCTAAGACTTTATTCAGAAGCTTTTACTTTCGGTTCTTATATCACAAAAGACATGTTTAATGTTTACAACAAGTATTAGAAACTGAGATGTTTTTATTTCTACTATTATAAAAGTAACATAGGAGACCGTTCTAAGCCATCTTCAAAATGCAGACCAATCTTTTTTTTTGTATATAAACTGTACACAAAAAACAAGGCACTATACATTTTTGGATAATAAAGTATAAAGGTTGATTCGCATAGTTTCTCAAGAAATCCATGCTATAAATACAAACGCTTTGTTCGGTTTAGCACCTGAAGCAGCACTGAGAACAATTCATTAACTATTGCAAAGAGAAACTTTTCAGAATGCGAAGGAGATACATATTGGTGGCATAGCTAATTTGGTACAAGCAACTGCCATCCAGCTACTTTTCTGTAGTTTTGACATGGAAGTCTTGAAAGTGAATATATATTGCATTGTTAAATACATACTTGTTCTATGTGTTTATATAAATATAAATTCTTTGTAATCCACAAACTAACAAAATAACACTTTACAAAGAGAACTTCTTTAAAAACAAAAATGGCAAGTATTGTATATAGCCAAAGGACACCTGCAGCAGTAGCTCAAGAAACTACTGTTTAAGTGCATAGGAAAATGGAGCTTAAACACATTACCTTTAAGAGTCAAAACTGAATTCCATTTTCAAAGAGTTCTCTTGGCCTTTTATTATAATATTACACACCTCCAGATAGGTAGTCACTAATAACTTCAGATTATTTTTATTTGTCCTGTAAATGTAAGGTACAATTCTTCTAAAGGACACAGAAAGTGAGAGTGGAAATCTCTTTAGTGCTCACTTCCATAAACACAACTTAGAAAAGTCCTTTTGCCTTCTTCAGGTTAACCTGCTTCCAAGATGGCAGTGCATTGTACTCCTCTCTTGTCATCTCTAATGCAACCTGCATTTAAAATGAGAGGATGTGCTATTAGCAAAACCAACTGACAAGCAGCACAACCAGCAAATTACTTTCCCGCATGGCTAGACACAGATGCACAGAGTAACAGCACACCTCTTCTCTCCTTACCTCAAAGTCCTCATCTGAAAGGTAAATTTCAAGCTTCAGTGGATCAACTCCCTCAGGCAGAGGCCTGGCTAAGAGATCTGCTAATGGATACACTGTTTTACACAGCTTGGCCAGCACGTCCTCTACAAGTATTATCTGATTAGAAACGTCGGCATCCTGGAAAGAGAAAACAAACAACAGGATCACGATGCTGAAGCCATCAGCTGTGCCCATGGCCATCTGCAGATGGCACAGGATAACCTGCCCTGCCTGAGCACAAAGCTGTACATCCAGTGTGCACACACGCAAACAGCCCTGCCTTACAACAATTTCACAGCTCAAAACAGGTCTGCATGTAGCAGAAGGACATCCTGTACTCCCAGAATCTCAGTTAAAGGCTGAAATCTGTGTTTAGTCATGAAGCCAGCATTTTCTACTAAGGATGGCTGCAGAAGACTTACAAAACAGAAAACATAATTTGTGTTGAGACGCCCCTTGACTGAAAGGTTTTAAAGCAGCCACGTGTAATTTGGCTGTGACTCTGCATCCCGGGGAAGGAATTCAGTAACAGAGCCCTTGGAGCCAGCTGATCCTTGGAGAGGTGTTTTGCTCCCCTGCACTTCGAATCTGGGGAACAGACCAGAACTGCACATTGCTGCATGACTGAAACAGCTATTCTGTTAAGCTCAAACTCTAGCATATCGCTTTCTAAGAGATGATTCAGATAACACTTTCCTCCTGTTTTTAACAAAAAAAGAATATGAGAAGTTACATGAAAAATAAAACAGGAATGCCTCTGATATACACATTCCCAGTCAGAATTTAGCTGTGCTGTTGGGTTTTTTCCTGTGCTGACTCCTGAACTGTGCTTTCTAAGTTTATCCTCTGGATCTTAGGGCTTGACAGTGCAAACAACCAATGTTACTGACAACACAAGGCACAGTTACTAGCAATAGGAAACAGACCATGCAATGACAAGATTTACCATTTCTGTGATCTCTGCGATGTCTTCCCTGTGCTCCCAACTTGGGAACATATTAGTGAACGTCAGAGGCTCTAGGCCAGCATGAATTAGATAGGATTTTGGGGGCTTCTTTACATTTTTTCCTGAAAACAGTCAAAATACAAAAAAAGAGGGAGAAATTACAAATGGTACCATATCTTGCAATCTCACCCATTATCCAAGACTACCTCCTAAGGATATTTAATCTTTTCCTGAAAAGCTGAAGCAGTTTAAGGCAGAAAGAACACATTTTCCAGGATTTTTTTATTAATTAATATGGGACCTTTTAACATGTTTTTCAGTATTCTTACATCTGCCCTTTACTGTATCTGACTGCACAGATTAAAACATATATGCTGAAAATCCCCAACAGCTACTTCTAACCCAATGCCTTCCTTATCTTACAAAAACAGACTTAGAATAGAGTAAGCAGAGTGTGATGGTCTGAAATTAGCCAAATTCAGGTAAATGAAACCTTCTGGTATGCTCAGCAGAAGTGTCCTGCCACAACCAACTAAGCTGAAGCTTGGAGGCTTAAGTGAGAATGTTTAAACTGTTAACTTTTGATTCTGAGGTGTAACACAATAAATAAAGCCTTTCCACTGAGAGTTGAGTCAGCAGAGTATCTTGGCAGTTTGGGAACAACACCGTTACTAGACAGATCATATGCTAAGAAAGAGTGGAGAATGTACCTTCAAACAAACTGATATTTATTGATAACACTGGGGGAACACCTCTCAGCTCAGGATAGCAAGGCATGGACAGGTGTGACACACTCAGAGCAGTCAGGCACAGCAGTCTGTTACCTTTGCAGTACCGGAGCACCGTCTCCATGGCACATTTCCTGTCTGTAGCCCACCTGATTCGAGCTGATCCAGTGATTTTGTTTTCCACAGGCCACCAGCCTTGCCACAGGTACACTTCATGGTGATTGTCAACAAGGAAGAGTGCTACACAGTCAGGAAATAACAAATCCATCATCAGCCACTTACTAGTTCTTGTAATCCCCTCAACAGCCCAGTTTAATATGCTTGTCAGCATCACAACAGGATCTTTTCACATCTTACCAATCCCTTTTGTTAATCATCCAGCTAAACTTCAGCTGGACTTTGATGCTCTGATATAAACTATGTATTTTTACAGCAAGCTTCTGGGATACATACACACTTGATTATTTCTCAGCATCTTTATCATGGAAAAATTACTGTTACTGCTTAATACTGTATAGGCATCACATGCACACATTTTCCTGTGATAAATCAAGTTAAAAGTGCTTACAGTTACTGAAACACTGCCTGAGGCAGGATACAGTCATCTGTTTTCTTGTTACTCAAGTATTTTAAAACATATACCTGGCTGTGGGGCAGTGTAAAGATCCTCTTGCAAGAATGGCATGGAATTGATGACAGCAGGGTCTCTTGAAGGGTAAACATACTCGGTGGCTGAGAATTCTCCTGATGAACTACTGAGGCTGAACAGGCGGGGTGTGAAATTAAACTTTCCAGGATCTTTAAAGAACAAAAATTAAGAAGAGTCACAACAGAAAATGTCAGAGTTAATTGTAAAAACTAACAAATACACTTTAAAAGTGACTGTAAATTTAGTGGGTTTTGAAAGATCAGGAAAGACAACCAGATGTCTTGAGGGACTAGCAACAGCTGTAAAGAAGTTGAGCTGAGTGGCTGGCTGCCATCAGTCTGAATCTGATCCTGGTTAGTTACTATCAGCCATTTCATAACTGGCTGTTTTGCAGCTTAAGGGAAGCAAGCCCATCTCTGAGTTAGCTGACAAATTTTCCACTTGGTAAATCAATTCCCCTGCTACCTTTGTTGGCAGTTTCAAAGCAAAGGCTGGATGGGAATGTGTGCAGAACTGCCTCCTGAATCCCTTCAGAAGAGAAGGAAAATATATTGGTAACAGTGTTAACTATTGCTCTGTGCTGCCTGAATACAGAGGGGCAGCAGAAGCGGGGAAGAACAAAATGAAACACTTGGTTTTCCAGCACTTTCCTTCTAGAACAGTATTACTTAGCTCAGTAAGATTTTTGGAAGCATTTCTCTGAAGGGATCAACTCAACTACCAAAAAGTTCTTCAAAAACTTTACATTAAATCTGACAACACCGTAGACCAGTAAAACAAAATGTGAGTGCCAGATCCAGGAAGGCAGGTCTACCTTGCAACATGCAATCATAGGCCTTCCGATCTCTCCTCCCCAATGCGTCCCAGAATCCCAAGGGCTCTGACCCTTCATCACATTCATGAATCGTCACCTTGCTGCTGCTGTGCAGCCCTGCCTCCAGCGGACACCTACAAAACACAAAGAAAGAGTGAACTCGGTGTTCCTGCCCCAAACACAGCTAACACAAACCTGCGGGCCACTCACAGTCGTGGAACCCAAAAGTACCCTATAGGCTTCTTGCACACTTCATGTCAACACAGGCACTGAAATATTATCAAAAAACAAGACAGGGAATTTCAACAGCTATTCTCCTAGCATTTGGATCCCATTCCCAGAGTGAAGGAGATGCTCACAAGTTCTCGGCAGGGATAATCACTGCCTGCTTTTGTAA
The DNA here is from genome assembly GCA_013397845.1 of Melanocharis versteri. Classification (NCBI taxonomy): domain Eukaryota; kingdom Metazoa; phylum Chordata; class Aves; order Passeriformes; family Melanocharitidae; genus Melanocharis; species Melanocharis versteri. Next base: position 1,238,240 of record VZTG01005432.1, on the reverse strand, counting down.
CTGCTGCTATCCTCCTTGCATGCTTTTCCAAATTAATTTCCTCTTCCTTATTCACAAGGCTGGATTCTAATCCTCCTATCAAATGCGATTTAATTTGCTATTCAGATGTTTAGCATCTCACTCCAAATGAAAAATGGCTTTTTTTAAACTGTAATTAGTACAGTAGGAAGAATGTGGATGCCCCATTCCTGGAAGTGTTCAAGGCCAGATTGGATGGGGCTTTGAGCAGCCTAGTCTAATGGAAGAAAGCTCTGCCCATGGCAGAGGGATTGGAGTTAGATGATCTTTAAGGTCCCTTCCAATTCAAACCATTCTATGAGTCTGTTTGACCCCCAGTGAAAGCAATTACAGGATATGAGTTTTCTCCACTCTACCAAACCAACCAACCTTCACTTCTCCTTCTGACCAAGCATGCACATTATGCATTTGTACTCAGAGGACAGCTTTATTTATTTCAAATTTTCTTTGAGTAAGACTATTTTAAGTAAATTGGTAGTCTATATAATCATCTGCAAAGTATAGGTCAGACACTTACTGTTCTTTTATTTTATTGGCTGCTGTTCTTCCTACGTCCTTGGTGTGAGACTGTGCTTTGCAGCCATGCCACAGGTAGATAAGAGCTTTGTTGATATTGAGGACAATCATGGATGTCCTGGAACGCAGGCTGCTGCAGTGACATGCTACTTCAAGTAAGTTTCCTTCATTGGGAACTTCTCCTCGCACGCAATAAAGCCTCCAGTCACCTGGAGCAGACAGGAACAGTGCTGCACTTTTATAAAATCACACAGGACTGAAAATTCAAAACCTCTGCTCTGGAGCAGCTGTTCTCATACTGGATGAATTTCACCTACTGCACGCCTACGTTTCACAGAATGAACTAGCTAAGCACCAGGTTTGGCTAACACTACTTCAGAAACCCTGTGCAGAAAAGATGCCTTCTGAAACCTTGCTACAAGAGTACAAGTATTGAGAGCTGAAGAGCTTAACAGAGCAGAAGAGTCAAGTTCTGCTGTTTCATATGGTGAAGAAGGGAAACAAACACAGTATTCCTCCTATTCAGCTCCTCTTCCCCTCTGCACCTTAGGAACATAAGGTCACAGTCAAGTGAAATCCGGAACATCTCCAAGCTACACTTCCATTCCAATTCTCCTACATCAATTACTTACTGCATTCAAGGAATATGTTACAAAAAGCAATGATAGGGTAATAAAAGCTTGGAGCTTTCTCTGGAGCTGAAGAACTGCTCATAAAAACACGTGTCTTCCCCAGACTGTGTAGAAAAGAACATACTTTAAAGCAAATAGGCACTTGGCTTAAGTAAAACCAAACTAAAACAATTTATATGTGCATCAATACAATCAAATCAGCATGCTCTAGGGTGAAAAAATCCATTCTATGCTCAAAGAAGAAAAAGACTACCTTGAAACAAAGCATTGCAAAGCTGTCTCAAGAGTTTCATGGCATTCATTTTTCCTTTCTACAGAGTATGGTAGTCGAGACTGAATACAAAGCCCTCCACAACAGCTAAAAAAGGATTTTGGGGCAGAAACTCTTAACTAACAATAATTTACTTTGTGCATTTTCTTCTTCCTCTTCCCTTCTTCCAGCATGCACAATCATCCCTCCTTGGAAACACTGCAAGAAGCAGGGTGGTTCTTTCCCTTGAAGCACTTGTACCTGGAAATTGAAAGCACCAGTCTTCATTAGAAAAATAAAGCAAGTATACAGACTCAGGAAAACTGGTCTCTACGGTTTATTAAAAATTATATAGTTATGGCCACCCATGAAGATGGCTTTCCTCTACTTTACAACTGCTGACTGTTGTTTAAATTACCATATATCAGCATGCAATGGGTTCCATATGTGACCCGCATATTAAAAGAAACCTCTAGCTGGAACCCAAAAATTGAGTTTCAGAAGATAATGGAATACCAAATGAACTTTAATTTAAATTGGTTTAAACTAACCATTTTTTAAATTTTGTGAATTTTTACAGAACCTGTCCACCTTGACCAATGTTCACTGAAACCATTATGCAGATAACATGGGAACTGAAGTAGGTTCAAAATTTGCTGTAAAACTGGTTTCTATGGTAACATGCATGTTCTTTGCTCACTGAACATTGCATTTGGAGTATGAAACTGATATGGCCAATTCTTCAATCAGCTATGTTGCAGAGACTCTCACACTCTCGATCAAGGGCCCTTGTATTTCTCCTCTATGAACTCCTGTCTTGCTGGTCATTTCTATGCTGCTGTTAAAAAACTAATTAAAACAGGATTAAGGTACAGAAACTAACTTTAAACCACCAATCTTGTATGCTGGTAACAGTGAAGCCAGAGCAAAGCCCAAGTCTGCCTAAAGACAAAATAAACTAGCCTGTCCTCTCAGCTTCAAACTAGCTGCATCTGCATTTGCTAGAATCTCTGCAAACAATGCAATTAATACGTAATTACAGAGTAAGCAAATTGAAAATTTCAAATGTATTTTTTTGCCTCGGCCTGCAGAAAGTGCTTCTCCTCAGCACTAGGAAGACAGTCCTGCTATCTGATCGTGTAGTTCAAAGGAAGGCATGAATCTGTGTAACCATGCTTCACCCATTCCTGCAGGGAAAGGAGAAAAGACTTTCTCCTTCAGCCTTTTTCAGAAATATCCTTAGAAGCAGGATTTGTGAATGACAATCCATAAAGGAGCTTATGTGTTTCTGGCAGCTGGAATAATGTCAAAAGTAATTTTGAGGTCGGACTATCTGCAATGGCAAGAACACGTTTACAGAAAGGGAGGAAGCAAAAAAGATAACTCCTGTTTACTGTTAGTGGCTACCCAGACAGGTCTGGGTATCTATCTTACCAGGTCTGCCACCTAGGAAGCTCACCTGTGCTCCTCTCTCTTCATCAAGTTCCACTGTCATAAGTGCTGATGTTCCTTTCTCACTCACTGTGGAGTGCCTTCCTTGCCAAAAGAAATACACGCATTTCTCTTTTCCAACGGCCCGTACTTGTTGCTCTCCTTTTTGTCTGCTTCCAACTGTGAAACAGAGAGCACGTGCTGAAGAATGTACTCTGGCTATAGGTTTAAACAGCACATGGTTTCATTTCATCTGCCAGCTCAGCACTATCCCATCCAGAACAGGAAACAAAAAATGTGCAACTGGAGGAACATCAGGTCTCTAAGCCAGAGCGTTGCTGTGCAGAGCTGGCATTGTCTCCTCAGGTGGATGTCAGCCCACAGGCAGAGAGAGATGCCTGTGTTGGTTGAAGAAAGAGATGTAGAAAGACCTGGTACTATCTGGAGAAAAATAACGGACAGCCCTTGAGCCAATTTGCATGTGAAATGGCATGTCCAGTAATGTTACCAGAAGAGTGCATTATGGCTCATTTTCCACATTACACACTGTTCTTTGGCAGCAGGAGAGCAGCTGGTTTTTTTTTTTAAATTTAAGAATTGGTATTTAGTTGTTATGATAAGAAAATAATGTTTACAGCAAGTGAAATTCACAACACAACCACTTATAGAATATTGCACTCTTTCCAGTGAATAGGAAATAAACAGGTATAATTAAATAAAAGATTTTAAAAAACCCAAGAGTTTTAAAACAGATTTAAAAAAAAAAGTTAAAATGTCTGCCTTGATTCCAGCAGTGCTGAGCAGCATCCAACTGAAACACTTAGGAGAAAGCATCCTATTTTTTTCAAGTTGAGAATATTCAAACCACTACTCACTTCTAAAATTTATGGGGTTTCATTCTTATCTGTACATTCAGCCCATAAAAGTACTGCCTCCTACATAAAAATTTATTCTGTTTTGGAGTGATGGAATATGTTTTCATCCATTTGGATTAGAAGTCTGTTTACAGTTCAGTACTAGTGTTACCCACTTCTCCCAAGACTTACAAGCTTTTGTATTTTTCTTGGATTTGCCAGTATCCGATCTCAACGATCCTAAGACCTACCTACATTTTTTTGGCTAAAAGCCTAAAGCTGTATAACTGTTATGGTGCTTTCAACTGACTTGAATATACTGCTATTTGGAACAATCAGTTTTAGGCTATTTGTCTTTAACTTACCACAAAAGCCACCTATTCTTAGTTTAGTGCAAGAAGGGAGAGTTCCAACAGGCTTATGGAGCTGACTGGTTCTCAGCCTTTACCTGCTGCTCTCAGGCTCTTTGTCAGAACACTGCAGAGCCTGAAATCCAGATCAAAGGGTTTCCAGCAACAGCAGAAGGGATAGCAAGGGTGATGAGCTGGCAAGGGCTTTTCCTGGCATTGTTATGATCTCCATTATTCAGCAAAGGTTTTACTTGTTGCTAAGCCTACCTCTCTTGCAAGACATTCAGACCACTGTCATTAGTCCAGCTGCCTAGTTATTTTGGTGTTAAGCTGTGGGCATAATTCTGGCTTAATGAACTGTCCTGTGAACATGTACACCACCAATGTTGGGTATAAGCAAAGATGGACAGCATTACATTTGGTTTATCAAAAATAACTGTAACTTTTTTATTTTCTACTGCTTTCTTTTAAACAAAATAAAAAGCTTTACTTTTTAATGACCTAGGAAGGCTAAAATAGCATCCCTAACTTTTCAAACTGTTTCATATCTGTGGAAATCTAGGTCTGGATCTCACCACTAACAGCAGGAGTTTTAGCTGCATTTCCGCATGTTTCAGGAGGATGAAATGGAATTGTTCACTAACCTGTAGTGCTCACCATGTACTTCCACTTCACCACATATGTGTCTCCCTCATGGAACTGTCCTATGCTTTGCTTAGGCAGCCTACTGTAATCGAATTCCAGGATGTGCCAGACATCCACAGAGGCAGTGATAATTTCAAACTGCCTCCCATCTTCTCCTTCTACAAGTCCATAGCCCCGGCCAATATTCATTCCATCCAAGACTGTGCCCACAGTTGTTTGAGGCACAGCTACCATTAGCATGACATCATATGGTTTAGAGTCAGATCTGGATTCTTCCTGTCAGAAAACACAGAGAAGAGATTTCTTTGAGCACAGCTTTTTTTTCTTCTTGCCCCACAGTTCCAGTAAAACATTTTGACTCCTGCATATTTCAGTACTTTAATATCTTGTCATAGCCACCTCAGCAGTATTCATTGGGCTACCTGGCTCATATATAAATAATAATAATAAACAATGTATAGTACAATGTTATATTTATATAATATATAAAAATAATAATATAAAATAATATTAAAACTATATTTATAATCTATAAATAACAATAATATAAAACAACTCTGTGGGTTCACTGTAGGAGGTGATGTTCTGACCCCCAGGTCAAAGCCCACAAGATACAGAATGTGCTCTTGATCCTTGAGCACAAGCTTCCCTGGCTACCATCCCAACTAGGTCATCTGGTTTGAAATACCTAGCATGCTTATTATATGCACCTTCTGGTGAAGGGATTCACTAGAATTCTTCTCATTGAGTTTCTTCAGTTCTGTCCAATCAAGAAATTTTTCTTTGAACAGTATTGTTTCGTTATGTTCTGTGAGTCTGCCAAATACAGCCCAGTCTGGGCGCCCTTGTCCCTTTCTGTGCAAGGGAACAAAAGATATAGAATCAAATTAAACACTGTGAAAAGAGGGCAAGAAAACTAAGTATCTCCAATGAGACTAAATTTGAGTTATGATACCTGGGTATGAGGGGATTGCATTCTCCAGGGTCCAGAGGATTTATATCACAGTTGGAGTAGTCAAAGGTGCCATTCCACAAGTGTTTTGCCAGCTGGAATGCCACTTTTCTTTGTGCTAAAGTAACTTCCTTTCCATGCCATACATATACTTCACTGCCAAAATCAAACACCAGCACCTAAAATCAAAACCAAACAACAAAAAAATCAGCCTACCATTAGGTTAGGTGATACCCTGATCTCTCCAGTTTCCTTGTGCTGAACAGAAACTCCTCCAAATATGAGTTTCTTCAGTGACACAAACAAGTAGCACTGCAATGCAAGTAAGGACAAGGCACTGGTCTGCATTGTGATGTCCAATTTTTGAGGATGACTGGAAGCAAGTAGGGGGAATGCTGTGAGCTGTATCTTTAGGTGGCTAAAGTCACTAGCAGATTAGAGAGCTCTTATTGCTAAAAACCTGGTCTGTTGCGTGACTGATTGCTGTCCAGTTTCAGCAGCTTCCTCTGACATTTAGACTTATGCCTTGTGCTACAGCCAGGGAAGGCTGACAGAACACACAACATAGGCAAAAAGGCAATGGTTTTAATACTTTCAAGAAAATGCATCATGTCTTCATTTTAGAAAACTGTTCTCATTCTAACCTAGATGGATGAAATGGTTGTTTGAAGAGAAAAAGCCTGCTAGAGATAGAAATAAAAGCAGGTTTTATTTTGTTTTGTTTTTCCAATGCGCTACTTGTTTTGCACTTCATGATTCTGGGGTAAACCCCTGTTGACAAGATTTACACTTCCTAAAATGGTATTTTATCTTGAAGATAATGTGAACTGATTTCCTGAGACCTTCAGCACACTCTAGACAGCAAAGTGTTCAGAAGCCTTTCAGAAACACAGAAGACCCAGTTTTCAGTGATCTTCTCCACGAGCATTTGCAGTTACTGAAAGTCATTATCAGTTGCATGTTCCTGCACTCACCACAGGAGCAGTAAGTGGCACGATACCTCTTTTGGTTGTAGCAGGGTACATTTTGGCACCTTTCCCCAGTAGTCATCCTCAGGAATGAGTTTATCTTCTACAAGGCGGTAAATGCAATTTGTTTCTATTATTGCTGCTTCATACATTTCGTCTTCTTCAGGACTTCCAGCGGCTTAAGGAAAAGATTGTCAAAAATAACAAAAAAAATTAACAACCAACTATCTTTACCAAAGAGAACTGACTCTACTATTTTATTGTGGTAGAGCATCAGATATTTTAACTATAACAATGCTTACACTGGTAATTTGTCTGTCCACCAAGGAGTTTCCAGAAGTCTTTGGCTGCGTGGGTATGGGTATTTATGCCTTCTTCTATCGTCTGTATATAAGAAGCTCTACAGCCAAGTTCCCTCTTTGTCTGAATTAAAGTTGCAAGTTCTGAAGCCTAAGAGATTAACAGTTATCTGAACAGGATTGCTTAAGTTTTTGGAATACTTGTGCAATATTCTTGTTCAGGGAGAAGGCAAATGAGATATAATACAGCAAATAGCAGAAGAAATGGTTATTATTTATTGCACTAAATAAACAGACACTAGAAAAAATGTTACAGAAATGCATTCATTTTTTCATTTGCCTTAAAGCAAGACTCTGATCTCAGTGGACATGGGAATAAAAAGGACATCCTGCAATTCAGACTATTTTTTTTGAGTCCAGTCTGTATCCTGAGGATATCCTTTTTTCTCTTGCAGCTTCACAAACTCCATACTCCTATGTCAGCTTTCATTCAGTGCATGACCTAAAACATATTTTCAGGAATCCTGCATATCTCCCTGTCATGGACTATCAGTTACATACCACTTTTTGAGAGAACTGGCACTAAGGCTCAATTTCATCAGAGACATATACTGCAATGGTTCTAAAAATAAATAATAAATAAAACCTCCCAACAGTACTGACCTTTGCTTTTTCTATGACATTTGCAAACTCTCCTACCCACAAGAAACATAAATGTGGCGTTAACAACAGGAAACAGTCTCCGCTGTTCAGTGATGAGGCTCTTGGTTCAACTAATCTTGTTTGAACATGTCTTCTTCCTAAAGAGAAAACAAAGCTAATTATATTCCTTCAACTACTACTATCAAATGCCACGATCTAATTTGTTTTGAATGAAATACAAACAATCCCAGCACATCTAGCAAAATATGTGGAAACAGACTGTTTAAGAATAACTGAAAGACTATTACTGTGGAAAAAGAGTTTATTCACAGGAAACAAAATAAATGTTGTCTCCTATCAACTAATATTTCTATTATTTCCTGTCCTTGCTTTAACAACTCTGTGTCTTTCTGGAAAGAAATAAATTAAGTAAATGGCAGACAGCAGCAAAATTCCAGAACCTTTTACATTTGCTTAAGTGCAGTTATGGCACAATTTCTGTAGGCAGTAAAAAGTTACAAGAATGAAGGAATTTTAAGAATTTTGCTTTCCAAAACCTAGCTATTTGCAGAATCAGATATGTTACTATGCACTGTAAGGGGAAGTGGAGCAAGAACACTGGCACATCATTTCCAGGTTATACTGAGCACTGGAAGAATGGGAGAGTTAAAAAATTTACCCAGAGATAGCCAGAATTTCTGAAATATTCTGTTTTCTCCATGGGAAAAACACAGCAGTGGCCCAATGCAAACCTATTTGTAAGGTTTAACTTTTTTTACATAATTATCACTTATTTTTTCAGGTTTTGGACATAAATCTTGACCTGAAGATCTAGGACAAGCTAAGCATCTAAATGTGGTAGCAACTCCCATATGTTACATTCAGCCTATTATTTATGGAACGTAAAAGCAGTTCCAGCATACCTTTAATTTGCAGGAGCATTAGCTTCTTGTATGGCACAGCACTGTTGTTAGAGTTTTGCTCTGTTAGATTAACACTCCGCAGGCTAATGTTGCTGAAGTTCTCTTTGCTTGCCAGGCCAGCAAGTGCTACTTCTGAGAAATTTGAATTTGTAGACACTTGTACATAAAAAGAAATTGGAGGAAAGACAGACACAAAAATAACAAAATTATAATAAAGAATTGGTTGTTGCATTAAGAAAATAATTTCTGCCCATTATTTCCAGTTTTTCTTCTTCACCATAGCAACAGCACGGCCAGGTTGAACTTGGATTAACCACTAGCCCAAAAGATTTGTGGGTTTAGGATTACTTAAATTTCTAGATATCATCCAAGAGTAAACTGTCAGAGTCAGAATTATGCTATTTGGCAGAAATACCAACTTTGCTAGGAACCATCCTACCCAGTGCTTTGTGAAGTACTGTGTAGATCTTCAATGCCTTACAAGTAATTAATAATAAAAGACAGCACAGAGACAAGGCTAATTAACGGTAATTCCCTTAAAATTTGGCTGAGACAGTGTGGTGCAACACCCGTTTACATTTCAAAGTGTTAGTCATGGTTTACTGTAAACTTACAGCCCAAATTCTTAGCTGCTTTTGTTTATTGCTCAACCAAAGACAACACACTTCATGAAATTATAACTCAGGGAAATCCTTCTCATGAGATGGCAACGAAGTATTACATATATAATTAGTGTTTTCATCAATACAGTCAATAGTTAAAGATGATCTTTCTTTACTCAAGTGTAATAAGGAAAACTTGTACCCCAAAATGTAAGAGTGGCTTGATAAATCTTTGAATAAATTTTACAATGATGTCTTTGCTGTCTGGTTGTAAGGAGAAAGCAACTTCACAAGTAGAACACCTTGTACAAGCCCTGCCACAAAGCACTGATCCTTTATGGAAATTATTCCTTAGGAGTCAAGAAGGCTAATTCCACTTTCTGAGAGAAAATTAGGACCCAAAATTGAGGCCAGCGTACCTGAACAGAAGTTCATCTATTCTTGCCAGCTCTCACCCCAGCATGACAAAGTTGGATCTGCTTTCCTTGATCTCCTGTCCTCACCCTGCACACCCTGCAGGCATTGTGGCTCTCTCTCTCTCTGCACTGTGCTGAAGGTGACTGTGCTAAAAATAAATAATTAAACCTATGCACAGGAGGTGGCTATAGGTAGCTTTCCCTGAGAAAGTAACACATAACCTTCTCTCCAGGCCTTCTAGACAGTCTACATTTCACCTCATACCTCAATCGATTTATTGCCACTCAGAGAATATGTCCCATTCCTTCAGTTCCGGCTTTTGCATTGGGATTTTTTGTTTTGTTTTTTAATTAAGAAGGCAAGATGGTGTCTTGTACAAATCATCCTGCTAGCTTACTTTTTTCTACTTTCATTCGCTTTGACTCCATAAAGGCAACATTCAGTCTTTGTTCAGTATATTCATGAAGAATATCCTGTCGTGCTGCCAGCATTTTCAGGGGGTTTCTTGAGGACTGGACTCTGCGCGTAGGCCTAACTGCGCGTTTGTGCTCTGCTACAGAAGATGTCAACCTGAAAAACAAGTAGTGTTTATGATCATCAGTTAATTTTTCTAGTCAGAATCATCTAATGACAAGAAATCAGGATCAGTTCCTCAATTCAGGCAAGGAGCATGATTTCAGAAGAAACGGACGTGCCCAGTACTAAGATACCTACAAGATGACTTCGAGCTGAACATTTTGAACACTGCCCTTGTGTCTGCATTCAAAACAATGGGGAAAAAGTAATCCTTACTTTGGTGCATAAGGATCAAAGATGGCATCGAAGTCCTCATCAAGGTCCAAAGGCACTGAGGAGGAAGGGAAATCCACGTGGCGATAAAATTTGGAAAATGTCTCATCATCATCCAGCTTCATCACCTCTTTCACAGATCTTCCTGTAACTGTCAGCACTGTCTCTTGCATCCCAGCAACTGCAGGAAAAAAGCACCTCACCCAGTAAATAATCATACTGGAGTTTCTAACTCTAGAAAAGGTAAACATAGCTTTTTTTTGTAGTTGTCCGGGTAATTTTTTTTGAGGTGGTGGTTGTGTTTAGGTTTTTGTTGGGGCTTTTTCGTGCTGATTTTTTAATTGATGGTAGAAAAGTGTGTTGATAAAGAATATTACAACAGTGTAACTGCTACTCATATGCAATAATCATTACGCAAAATGGTAGGGAAATATGGCTAAATGAATTGCTTTAGTATGATGATGTAAGTATTTTAGGGTCTTGTATATTCCATCTTGCCTCCAACTCCTTCTTTTGAAAAGATCTAGAATCACAAGGGGAAAAGTCACTAATTCAGACTAGTGAGTGTGGCACAGCCATTATCCTATGCTAGTGCCTCCCATGCTGAAATGTGAATACATTTGTTTATGTTATCTGTTACACTACAAATTACATAAAGATTTTTGTCTTACAAATGGAGGGCAGACATATGAGATGGAAACACCAGAGAACTCTAGAGAGCTTCATAAATAGCCAACAGGCTGTACAAGGAAGCTGATGAGCTGCTACAGAGAGTCAGTTTTCAAAAAAGCAGGAAAATTAATGTATTGTGCTTCGGAGCAGCTTAGTATCTTATCTTGATTTTAACAGGACTAAACTACATTTAAAGATGTCTCACTGTATATGGCAATATGGTTCAGATTGACTGTGTGCTTTTAGGAAATTCTGCCCTACAGAATGATGTGTACAGTGTTTTTAGAGAAATAAGAAAGTTATTTTGGCATCTGTGATTTATTCTACTGTACCTTTGTAATACAATAGCGAAAGGCTTTTCTTCTTAAAATTTAGCAAAGACTGAATCACAAAAATAAAATTATCAGTAAACACAGTCTGAACAAAGAAATATTTAGTTTCTGCTACCAGATATTTTAACTAAGGGGCGCTTTAATCAATTTACTGAAGTCAGAGGGTGGATACACTGCCACCTTTGGTAACTCTACCAACCTTTGTTATTCAGCCTTCCCAAGAATGACTCCAACTTGTCAAGCTTCATATCTGATTCCAACTGCATATCAGGCCTGGCTTCAATTTCTAAGCAAACCAGAAAGTAAAACCTGTTAATTGACAGAAAGTAAATAAGCCTGAACATATTTCGGCCAATTTTATTCCTTACCTTCCAAGGGCTTTGTAACTAGAGTGGTAGACTTCTGCCGGAAAGGGGATGCGCCTGGTGTTAGTGCACTTGGAGAAGCCAGGCCTGCACAGGGACACAGAACATAGGAAATGCAGCCATGAGTCGGCCTGTGTTTCCAACAGTGACGACAGGGAAGCTATCTGGGGAAAGCAGATGAGCCTGGATACTTCCTACAGGCCAGCACACTTCCCCAGCCTCCCCAGCTGTTGTATTAGAGATGGCAGAGGGCCCTGCCTGCTCCTTTAATCAACAGCAGCCTCAGGAACCATCCCATTCACAAGAACAAAGCTCCATTCCCAAGTGTCTCTAAGCAAGCTAACGTAAGACATAGGTGTTCCCTGGAATACAGTAATTTCGCTCCTTTTCAAGGTAGCAGCAGTTCACTTGGTCTGCATTTTGGGCTCCAGCTCTACCGCAAGCTACATTTTAAAAACATGGAAGTGTTCTGAACAAAAAAGATATGGTTAGCAGGGAAGGCACCATGATCTTGCTAGGCACCTTCACCTCCCCCACCCGCTTACCCCCTTTTTAAAATTTAAGCACATCTCTATTAATACACATAACAAGATGCATCTGTCTTGTGAATGCTGTCCCTGGATTTCACAGTAATTCTTGGGCCCTGTTGGGTTTTTAAGAACACACAGAAATTGAAGTAGAAATGGAAGTTAGAATCCCCACTGTATCAAGCACTACTTTTGCCTTTTGTTGTACTCTGCTCCATCCTTTTCAGTAACTATCATAAAGGAATTCATTCTGGACCCAGTGGATAAAATAAAAATGATTTTTGTTTAGTTCTTTTCATGTGAATCTACACTGCTCTAGTAAGAGAAATGCACTCTATAGGAGTTGTGGGTTTTATTAGGTAGAAAAGCAGACCGAGGCAAGGAATTGCACCTATTAACTTGGGAGAGTTAAAACCTAGACTTCCAGTAAATGGAGAAACAGACATTTACACTTTTCTCTATTATCTATTTTCCACTTAGCCATATTTTGCTAATTACTGAGCCATTTAAGTTTAAGCATTTAGTTATTTTGATCAGATTAAACCAATATTGTGCTGGGAGAACATATACTAACCATGTTTCCACTATCTTTACTGCAAGTCCTAGCAATATAATTGTCATAATTGTCAAACACCAAGTTAGATTTGGAATATAACTAACTAGGTAGCTTTTCCACAAGCAACTTTTTCCTCTGTTACCCAAGAGACTCAAAATTCCAGCAGGTTTTAAGTCAATGGGTAAAGCCTTTCTCAAGACACACTCAAGAGGACACAGCTCTTAAGCAGTTCTACCAGGACATAATCCACAAGACCACACTGAGAACTGCTTAGGAAAGGATCACTTTCCAATTAGGACTAAAAAATTTTCAGCCATAAGAAGCAATTAAAATACAGCATCTGCGCACATGCATATAACAAAGATGTTATTTTGCATTGCTTTCTCATGATCTCTTAAATTAAAAACTCATAATAATAATTTATTCTTTCAGGATATAAACCAGTACACATCTAACTAAAATCCCACTTAGGCTACTTTTATTGATTTCACTGTCATTGCATTACCTTGCTTCCTCAAAAGAATGATCATAGCACCTAAAGAGATCCTTTCAAGATAATTTTCCTTCTCATTAAGAAGAGCCAATGCTACCACCTTCTTTTCCTTTCCAAAGACCAATCTATTTGCAACAACAACAAAAAAACAAACTCAAAGAGCAAGTCTCTGGACAGCTAAACACTCTTTCTTGGTGACCCTCCAAAAAGGGTTACTCTTTAAATAATGACCACTGGCATTTCTAGCAGCAAAACAACGTAAAATGTAAGCAGCAGCTAAAATATGTCACCAATAGATATAATTCCTGATACCATTTATCTGTTTGTCTGCCAATAGATTGTGGCTTGGACTGCAAACAGTTACTCCTGTTGCAATACTGCCCTTGATCTACAATGATTTTTTTTTAATGGTCATCATTTAATTCAAGGTTCATTGTTGATGTGTTTAATAACCAAGTTCTTGTAACAACCCAAAATCTAGTATTCATTAAGCACAAGAGATCAGTTTAGGTGCCTTCTTCCCAAAGCTATCATCTTCCCAGACATGCTGGGTGAACAGCTGCATTTCTACCATGTACAGCCTTCAGAGACTCCTGTCCACTTCAGGAGAATGATTAGATCTGGAAACAGTGACTGAATTCAAGAGATCCCAAAAATGTCAACATTGCTCCCTTGCCATTTCTACTCTGTGGTTTTATGCAGAACCAGGGAATCTTCAGCCAAACATAACACTTCAAGCTGTTGTCCAAGACAGCATCCATGAAAACAATACTTGTTTGCTAAATATTCCCCATGATCCTAGGAGAGGGGGAAATGCCAGCAACAGAAACAACTAGATTTCACAACTATTCTCTAGACAGTGCAGCTGGGTTTTCAAAGGAAGAATAAATATGAAAGAATAATCCAACTATGCCCTGTGGGTTGTATTAGAAGGAAAACCAAAACATATATCCCTGTTCAAGTGATAGAATTCCACCAGTCAGACAGAGCCCAGTAATAAGTGGATGGCAGTGCAACAGTGCAGAACAAAATGGTTCAATACCACGCCCACAAGAAACTGAAGTGAACAGCCTCATGACACGATATTCAGTTGAAGATAAACAGTCCTTCTCTTGCTAAATACAGATGCTGTTTCTGCATAGCTTTAGTTTGACTTTATTTTGACTAGACAGATAAGAGGTGTCTTATTTATATTGGCAACATTTCATCACTGACCTTTTTTTACCATTCGGCCAGCTACAGTGAACTGTGTGGAGTCATTGGCTGCTCCTTTACCCTTGGACTTCCAGGCTTCTTCTCGAGCTGTGATGAGGTGTTTCCTCTCCTCAATGGTCATTTGACTCTCCTGGTTATCTGCCATTCTTTGCTTTTGGGGGGAAATAAAGAAAGAGATGTTTACAAAAAAACTGCTTAAGAAAAGGGTATAGCTAAAGACTGGCTGAACATTTCAACTGTCAGATACAGAGGCAAGGGAGCAGGGCACAAGCTACTGAAGTGAAGTCACAGACACAGCTGAGTGACCCTGAGATGCTTCATTGTCTTGCTGCCCCATTACATGTGAGTACAAGGTTTTGGTCTGTGCTCTTTGACCTTTCCTTGAGACTACCAGCCAGGGCAGATGGCACTCCTCCACGCAATGCAAACTATTCACTCTGTGTATCTAGACCTTGTTCTTTTGAACCATGACTTGCTACACAAGTGAAGTCACTACTGGCTATGAGCAGATGTTTTCAAGTGTGCAAATCTGCCCGTGGGACAGGGAATAACAATGAAGTGGTGTAACTTCAGTGGGTGATTCCTCATCAGTCTCTTACAGTAACTCAGTTCTCCAGGCAGGATTAGCAGCCTCTCCAGAGGCTGCTCACTTCAGCTCTTAAGTCAGCTTGCTCTACTAAATATTTTTCCAAGGACTGTGATCATCTCTACCACCCCTTCTTTTTTTTTCCTAAGTCACCCTGAGCTTTCCTTTCTTGCTTTAGAGGCTGGCAGCCAACAGCTGGAGTGATTAGAAGCAGAATGTGCACTATCTTCGTGCCCTTCTCACACAGAAGGATTGATGATGGTACATTAAGTAGGAAAGAAACTGAATTTACATACTCTGCTGTAGCTAGGTCAGGCCAAAGGATTATTAACTTTAATACACTTATCTTTAAAAACTATCAACATTTCAGGAATTATACTGCATAGAAATCAAACATAGAAGTATTTTTAGTGCATGGAACTGTTAGGTCTAGAATTACTTCCAAGTTGCATGCTATTCATCATTTTTCTTCACAACCTAGCTGCTAGAATTGAAAAAAACAAATTAATATCTCAAGCTTTAATACCGCTCTAGCTCAGAGAACCACAGAAGGAAAATGCAAAAGTATGCACAAGCTTTTGAACATAAACATTCTTTTCCTTTCAAGATACAAAGAAGATATTCTTATTTTTTATTTTCTTAAAAATCAATCAGACTAAATAAACAAGTCATTTTATATAAAAACTATTGTGACTTCAGGGGACACTCTAATATAGAGACTTTGTAGCTTTCAGCATTTACCAGTATCAGTAGACATCAGCCAGAAGAGTGAAGACAAGCCAAGAAATGGTTTGTACAAGGACTAGGACCATGAGAGCCCTCCACACCTTCCCTCTAGTTCCGTATATTTCTGCAGCCTTCTGCAGTAACACTTCCTCTCAATTTATCAGGAAAGAGAGCTGGACAGCCAGACAATATAACTGCAAGCCATGATAATCAAGATGAAGAACTCTGATTTTTCCCTAGAACTCTGAAATGTTCACTAGAAATAACAACATACAAGTCTATTCAGTATCATTTCCTCATCTGTCAAAGCCTCTGAATGCTTTAAAGAAAAACACTGAAGAAGTCTCTTTCATTTTGTCCAGTCTCTACCCATTCCAGTGTCAGCACAGCCACCTCTAGGATGAAAAGTTGGTAGAAAAAACCACAACAATATATTAAAGGAGACCTGGGCAGGAAATTAATAAATATCTAATGAAGCCACAAGTAAAATTTCATACACAAAACAAATACTTTTAACTTAGTAAGGATGCTGACTTCCATTACAATATGAGGGGAGTGAAGGAGAGGCAGAAAGAATTAAAATCATATGGATTTGGTTTGGGGTTTTTAAACTCACAGGGGTCTTAATTTTGATTTTGTCTCCAGTGAATACCTGAAGGTTCAGAGTCTACAGAGCTACTGAAAATTTTGAAGATGCAGACCTGGAAAGTATGTGTGTTAATCACTACACACATGAATTGCAAGAAAGATTGTCAGTAATTCTGGAGCTGTGTCAAAGGATAAAAGAAAACAGCTGTCTGACAGGAGAAACAAACTTTTGGGGTTTTTTTTTGAATGGAAGATTTCAAGCTGTTCCATTGGCCAAAACATCTTTGGAGTTCCTACCCCCCCAAAAAAAAATCAGACTGTGTGCATATGTTACACAATTTGGAAGAATTCCATGCTAGATCTCTTCCTAATGCATGAATATTCCAACCTTAATCTATTAATGAACAAATGAACTAAAAAATTATAAACCAAATAGACACCAAGCATTTCCTAACCAATTTAATTTCCCTTGACAGTCATCCTGAAAAACAGAAGTATATGCCATGATTAAATAAATAATAATTTTCTATAGCTAAAAAGCTAACATGAGCCAATGCAACTGTCAGAAGAAATTTCAGAAAAAATCCACCTGCTAGTTGGGAACAGTTTAGAAAGCTTTCAGAATTGCCATATGGAGCATTTGTGGAGAAATTAACTGGTCATAGCACATTCTAGTTGGGAGAATATATGTTAAGAAACTTAAAACTAAAAAAGCTTCTAAGTGCAAATTTTATTTCTAAGTTAAAAAACTCAAATTATAATATGAAAGAAGAACCTCAAATTTGCAACTGTAAAAAAGTCAACCCAAAAATTAGTATATTGAGAATAAATAAAAATAATATATAAAAACTTAGGAATAAAACAGCTCCAATGCAATTTTTTTCATTAAAAGGTGGTTACTTTCAATGAAATATTCTAATTTATTTTGTACAATACATGAATATGTTCATTGATACCTTAGACAAAATAGCTGGAAAAGGAGATGCCCCAAAACGCAAGCATGAATTTTAAAAAAAGCCTTTGAAAATGGGAAAATAAATAGGATAAAAGCTCAGATGTGGATGTATTTAGAAGATAAACTAAAGCATGTAGGAACAGGTCACACAAGCTGTGGGTTGTTCCAGACACCCATGGAAAGACTGCTGCAAAGACAATCAATGAAGAATCAAATCACAGGCACGTAATTAATGCCATTGCACATGGCATTATGGAAAACAGGTTTAATCAAAATGGTAAGTTTGATGAGCTCAAGTATGATTAAATATATTAACACAGTTACCTCTGATTTCTTTAATATATTTGAGTTAATCATAGATGACATTCTGAGGCAGGTTTTTTTGAGCAATATAAAAATATCAGAGCAGCTTACAGGCTGTGAACTGGTTAACTGACTGAAAAATTATTTCTAAACAGGAAAGAGCCATGCAGTGATCTGACTCATCCCAAATTTGATCAAAATGTTTTCATGAACATGGAAAACAAAGGATGTAGTCTCATCCCCTGAGAAGACCCTCACGATGACACCAACATACAGAAGAATGATGAAGATAAAGAAGAGATAATCACATAGATGGTTGGAAAAAAAGATAGTATCACAAACGTCTGGTAAACCGGGCTTTTAAGAGAAATGTTATTTGAAAAGGGAAACCAAGAGTTCCAGCTAATTAGGAAGAAAGAAAAAGAAGAGAGACAAAAACTCCCATGGAAAATTGTTCTGAACAGGTAATCTGTGTGGGAACAGCTCATCCATTTCCAGACTCCATGCTTCTACCTAGGATGTTGACAATTTTGAAAGGTTTCAGGAAAGGGATGAAATTTTTTTTTAAAAAAACAAACTACCTCAGATTAAATCAGATAAGTATGTATTTTCACTGAAGAAAGGGTTAAGAGTTACATTTTACACAGCGAGAATAATAACATGAAAAATTATTTAATATTGCTGAGAATTTTTTGTATGTTAACAGTTTAGAATTAAGACTGTGTTTTTCTAAAAGATCCTGGTTTTAGTCTGGGAAGGATTTATAGACTCAATGCAAGAACAGTTAGAAACAGGGATTACTTTTCTCCCACTGCTTGGCTATGCTGGATGATGATATTGGTCTTTTCTAGCACTGCAACACATTTTTTGAGGGTATGGCAGGCACTCCCCTGTTCATGCTAAGGAAGGGGCCACATCTAAGCAATGCTCCATCTTGTAGCCTACAATTTTGCAGTTCAGTTTTGCAGTCCCCTTTAGGTCACAAGAACTGAGAAAGAGTGGTCTGTTAGTATGCTGGTGTGCCGTTTGGTTTTGTTGTTTTGGGGCTTTTTTTAATACAAGAAATAAAATAATTCATGGTTTTCTACGTAGAAGATCAAGACTGCCCCTACCAGGGGGAGTCCGAACCAAGAAGGAACACAAAAAAAATCTGCTTTTCGAAAGAGGGTTCTATTTAAAACCAATGCTACACAGTACATAAAAGAAGGATTCAAAAAGTATCTACTTGATTTTTAATACAAGTAACTTCTCTAGTTTAAGCTCCTAAGACAAAAAAAGCATGAGGAGAATCCAACAGTTGTTCAAGTGTGGTAAAAAGTCTCTGCGCTGTTTTCCTCTATAACTTTATATGGGCCTTCTTATAAGAGAACATGCAGAGAAAACTCCAATGCAAACGTATGCCTTTCTGCTCAGAAGTGGTTTGAGCAAAACAGAACACACTTGACTCGTGTTTTGTGCAAGTAACAAAGTGATTAACTGTGCCAGAAAAAAAACCCCAAACAAGTCTGCATGTACCTTGACACTGTGCTAGAAGGAAGCAGCTTGCTAAGGGAGCAGGATGTAGCTCACCAGTCAATGGAAAGATGAATGGTTTTTTTCTGTTTTCCTTTTAAGACAGATGGAATGAACAACTCATTAAAGGGCCTCCTGTCCTTACTGGAGGGTTATTACTAAGTTAGGCTATATTGTTATCTTCTAGATACATAAAGCTGGTGAACTCTGTCACAACAAATTTAGTAGGTGATCCAAAGTAAATAAGCTATATTAAATCCAGAGCTTACAGGAAGGAGGTAACCCTGACACTTTTCAGTTACTAGTCCAAAATTTAATGCTTAATTTTAAAAATTCATAGTAAAAGATCATATTCAAAAACAGCTATGAAAGTGAACGTGGAAATGGTAAATATCAGTCACCTAAATGTTTATAATATATTCAGTAGCCTTTTCTCTATCCATCATCCTCAACCCAGCAGTGAGTATCTGCTCCTTGAATTCACTGCCACTACTCATGCTGGTCAGAGAGCTCCCTGCATGCAGCACAGACTGTGGGAATGAAAAACCCAATGGATTCCCTGTAGTACAACCACAGGTGCGAGCTGGGAGGCAAGGGACAAGGAGGTGTATTACAGCAGAATTTGATTTGCATAGATATATTGAGACCTTCCAATGAGCTCTCCTTCTTTTCTTGTGGTTTTCTGCAGCTTCTTCCTTTGCCCACTTCTGCCTCTGCATTTTTTACCTCTGATCATGTGAACCAGGTACAGTTTGCTCAGATCAAGGTCTAGTATTCCACTGCACAAAGACAACTTCATTATGTTGCTCTGGCTGTAGAAAGTTTATATTTCTCATTATCCATTAATTCTTCAAATTGTCTATGATGGAATTGCAGAGGTACCGACATGATGAGGAACACTTCACATGAAGCTTCTCTAACATTTACTGGAACAGCAGCAGAACTCTATTCCCAAGCAAACACAAAGTTAACACTACTGCTACAAGTTGCTTTGGGAATGTGCATCATCAATCTGAACGTAATTGTCTGTCTCACTCCTCCCTCCAAAAATTAAACAGGAAGTTTATACAGTATTTCACCTTCCATCTCCAAGGATGACGGTCATCAGAAATCAGAGCGCTTGATTCTTTCAAACTAGCACTACAGACCTTAAGGAAGAAAGAGAGAGAGGCAGGAAGATGGGATAGTCAGAGAATACAAGCAGGATGTGCCGAGGCAAAAATCCTTTACACAGAGACTAGGGAAAAGCACAATGGGAAAGTCACCTCTCAACAAAAGCAGGTTTTCTTACAGTCAGTAAATTAGATGATGTTATGTCTTACATTGCACATGCACATTATTTACAGGGAGGTCAGGGTACACAGCATTTTATTCTAAAATAAATACTGAGTAGTTACATACTACTCCTTTTATACACCCTTTTTAGCAACTTACAAGTTTTCACTATTATAATGAATGCAATAATGTTTCCTTCATTTACTTTCTCACCTATATAGTCTAACACAGATATAGAATTTTTAGAAAAGCAACCATAAAAGAAACAGTAGTAGAATGTATATTGAAGAAGAGTACACAGCATAGTGGCATAACATTATGTTTCTTTAAAGCTACATTTACTAAGCTGGTTAATCAGTTAAGAAGATTATTAATTTCCTATGTTAAAAAAACACTGTTAAAATGTGCTTACTTGAAACTGTTGAGCATTTAAATTGTGCAGACTTTTGCTCACCTGATTAATAGGTAGAAAAGGATGAAATTTATGGAGAGCAGGTATAACAGGAGAGTAAGTAGAAGCATATACAGGTTCCTATGACAAGGACAGAAGCAAAGCAAAGGAATTAGAAAAGAACTGGACTACCAGAAATGGAAATGGGGGAGGAATAACTCCTCTTTCCCTTATTTCTTACTGAATCTTTTGATCTTCTAGAAATGTTTTCCCTATTGGAAAGCAGAGATCAAAAATGTTGTCATAATACAACAGCATGTTTACCAAAGCCATTCTGTGCAGGAATTATCCAAGTTAGTAACAATATCACTACAACCCAACACAGAACAAAACAGCACAGCTGGAAGATATACTTTTCATATTTTTATATATCTGATGATTTTTATATGTCTCTGTTTTCATGCACCATTAAATTGATGAACCATGTCAACCACAATGAGAATAATTCTGCTGCAAGTTTAATCAGACCTGCTAAACAGCAAGTCATCTGTTTTCTGGATGAAAGGAAAGAATGCTTGCTGAAACTGAGAGACTCAAAAGCCATCTGGAGGGATTTGCTAAGCCCAGAGCACTCAGTGAAGGTGAGTTCACCATTCTAAACACAGCCTACAAATAAACCCTGCCCCAGAGCTGGGCTTACCCAAAGCTGATTAGACATGGCTTTATCATCTTTAATTCTTCTCCCTTTCTGTAGGTTAAAGCAAATGTGGAACATGGCACAGAGGATGGATAAATGCAGCTTATTAGAGTGGCTCAAAATGAAGCCTAATAATTAGTTTCAGCTTTGAAGAGAATGTGATACAAGTACTTGGTGGATGCCATATATGAAATGGATAAAACTATTACCACAGCAAAAGACTAATATTTTGCCTAAAAGTCACTTTTCAAGGGCTTACTCTCTCTAAGATTTTTACAGACTTCATCTCTGAGTAACTTTGAAACGACTGTTCAGCCCTAGCCTTTAACACCAGTGCTGAGCTGCAACTTAAAGGTAATGCAAGAATTAAGTGTTTCAAATGTCAGCCACTGCTTTAATGCAACTGCGATGCAGCTGGTAATCACATTAATCAGGGACTCTGTTAAAAATGGTTCACTACAAAATAGAAATTTTTATTCCAGTAAATCTTTTTATTTTGATATTATGGAAAGATTTTGAAGTTAATTAATTTTCGACTCATGAAGAAATCCAACAAACTGGAAGTATTCCATCCAGCCTAAGACGATAAAAACAAAGACACTAAATCCAAACTATCGCTCCCAAATAAAAGGAATTTTTTTTTCCAGTAAGACATTCATCAGTGTACAGTTGTTCCCCTGATGTTAGAGCTATTCTTTGAATTGTCCAAGTATGTTTTACCATATATATAAATAATTTAAGAAGTCTCACAGCTTCCAAAAAATTTTCCTCCTGTGTGCAGCGATCATCAAAACAGATGCTGGACCTCCAAGTAAATCTCAACTTCCCCCCTCATCTGTATCTGCTTGAGTTAATTCCTCAGTCTATTTTTTTTTCCTGTTTGAGGTTGCTCTGTCAGCTTTTCCATGAATTTTACTGTGTTTTTCTACAGTTTAGTCTACATACAAATGACTATAACACTTCTGGATAAATATCTCACCACGCAGACACCATGCAGAAGCATTTTGACTAGAAGTGATCAAACAGCACTATTTAATGTAACTATTTTTAAGAGCATTAATCTTTCTGCTTTTGTTCTTTATATGAAATCTAAATGTCCTCTAATAACGTTTAATTTATGCAGCTATGCTTTAATAATCAAATCTCCAGAACAAGTTAGATAACCTTTTCAGAGAACCACACAGACACACAAAAAAACCCTAAAAAGGTGTCTGACTACATTAATAGGAGCACTATCCTGCAATTAAAAACATCAGGCATTGTTTTGAACCAGCAGGGCATGACAGAAGTTTACACACCCTTGCTGTTGATGCATGACTGCCATGTGTGGAAATTGTCTAACTAGCTCAAAATTCAGTAATCAATACAATTCCTGCATTTTCACTGCAATCCAGCAACAGAAAACACTTAAGATTCTCAAGTACACCATAGTCGCAAAGTTCTACAGACTTCAATAGCACAGTGTTTCATGGTCCTCAAAGGATAAAAGCCACCACACCAATTAATTATCAAAACCAGTATTTCTAGATTTAAGGGCAGCTGACATGGTGTCTTGTAGGTAGTGTGGTCACTTCAGTAAAGGTTTACATTGTTTCTCACATATCACATAATGAAACAGCATCCCAAACACCCATATAGTTCATGGAATTGTGTATCTTACACACCCAAGTTTTCATCCACGGGCAGACACGAAAATCCTCTGATTTAGGCTCTAAATAGCCAAGAGCTACTATGAACTACCAGAGTGGGTGACCCAGAGTCAGAGAAACTCCGCCTGCTACCACTGTCACTTCAAAGCTTGGATCTCTCAAGCACTTCACGCTCCCTTACTTGCTTTAAAAGCCTGACTCGTGCTGTGCTGAGTGAAGCTGCTGCACATGGTAACGCAGCAGGGAGGATATGGGTGCTGAGGGGTGAGAAGAGAGAACAAAGGGTTTGTCTCTGCCTAAGTCTTGGCAGCTGTTTAAAGCTTTTTCTTAACCCCATTGTCTTTAGCTGGAGTACATTTGTTATCTGATCTGAACAGTTGTCATTTTGGAGACTAGCCTGTTAAAAATGTGACCACAATTTCGCTTTCCTCCCTGGAATTATTTTTGCTTTAGGACGTCTTTCAAACTAGCAGCTGGATTTTTGAACAAGTCCACAGGGCAAAACCAAAACAAACCCCATAAACAAAACTGCAAAAATCAGCTTTATTCTTTTCCATCCAGTTAACACAACGATTGATGACTCACATGTTCAGGCACAGATTTACCCTCAATAATGACAGTGTCCTTACTTGTAATGTACTGATGGAATGGGAGACTTTTTGTTACTGTTTGCCTATACTATTTAGTAGAAGCAGCATTTTCACAACTAAATAATTGGATCCAAAGAATACCGCCCCCACTAGTTAAATTTGTAACACAAATTTTATTTTCACTTGTCCTCTGTGAAGTACTCCTTCAGAAACTAAAGGCTTTTGAGACAGCCTATCTGGCTCAGAAGGGAAACAAGTCTACGTTGGTCCTGTACTTAGAGCCAGCAGACAGTCTATTTTGAAGCAAATCTCCCAGTCATCCTCACTTTCTGCATTTTGGTTCACATTGCAGAATGCACATTTTTGGATGAAATGAAGCCCTGAAGTGCACTCCAAGATTCCCAAATAACACCACTGCTGCTAAAGGCAGTCAGGCCACAGGACCAAGCTAAATTTAGCCTGAAACAAAATTTCACTGAAGTATGGCACGGTTAGCAGGTCCTCAGTGGTAATTATTCTGATTTACACATCCACTCTTGCTGGGCAACATAACTTACTCATGTACAGACATAACCAGAGTGTGCTAACAATGCGGATCTCCTTTTCCTCTACACCTTTCTACCCACCTCCCTCTCTATTCACTATCTGTTGTACGACATAAAATCTTGGTCCTGCCAGTTTTGGCTATTCACAAACAGCAAAGATCATGCAAGATAACCAAAAGCCAAATGGCTCGTGAATGCTCTAGTACCTGCATTACCTCAGTGGCTCTAGGATTCAAAATTACTGGTCAAAAACCCAGTGTGTGCACAGAGATAACTCAATGTTAGGAATGTGATGTTTCTACAAACTCACCCATACATAAGAAAACATCTGAACTAAGTATTAAGGCAATTTCAATGTGGGAGCATGGAAGGGGGAGAGGGAAGAGGGGCAGGAGAAAGGGCTTAAATCATTATACCTGTACATGCTGCAGAAGCCTTACAGACCCACTTACTAGTTCATTACCTCCTGATGTGAAGACACTGTAACCAGTATTACATGTCCCAGGACAGTGAAGACATTCTCGTTAAATAATCTCTCACGCTGGGAGAATTGTTTTTTAAATAAGCCTGACAACAAGAGGAGTAGCAGGAGCTAGCAGCTAGTATTAGGCATGCCTGTCTAGTTGGATGCTTCTTCAAAAAGCAAAAGCATTTCAAGCAAGACGTTTTTTCCAATCAGGGACAGAGTTACCTTCTTCAACAGCTGCTCAACTTCTTGCATCTGCGCACTACGATCAGTGACAGGCACTTTTGCATACTCCTGCTTTTTGCTGAGCCTGCTCTTCCAATCTTCTTCACCACTCTTCTTCAGCAAGGCCAACCTACAAGGAAAAGCACGCCAACAGGTAGCTTTAAACACTGTACTTCCCACTATCCTCAAAAGATAACCTTATTGCTTCACTAATGCTGCATTCAAGATAATCTGAAATTAGGTTTTCTATCATTAACTAAGTTATTTACATTTCATACACATATACAAGGCTCACAAACAAACAACAAGCCTTTACTGTACATGTTGAATGGCAATCATCTACCAAAAGATAGACATCTAGACCTGAGACAGACACTCCAGTTAATTTGTATCATCAGTGGAAATTGCCAATACAGTCAAGGGAGACCAAGGTACAACATAGATCGTCCTAAAGTAGATGTACAAAAAGGTGAAATTAATAACTGCTTTTTTCCCCTCCATTCTGTTGCTAAGGCACAGCATAGCTTGGCTATGGATACTTATCCTGTAGATATCCAAAGTTGAGAATATGTATCCTACCTTTGGTCTTCATTGTACTCATTAAAAAATGCTTCAAAAATTATTTTCTTTAAAGCCGAAGAAGAAAGAGGCAGAGCAGGCACACACCAATCAGGTCTCATCAGGCACATCAAAGGACAACTCTGCAGTTACTGCTTTCATTACAACTCCAGGGGCTGAGGTTACTTATCAGGCTCGCTGGGATCACTTTGTATGTCCTTGCTTAGCCCAGGCGTTGCTGTGACACAAAGCAGCAGCACCAATGCACTAATAACTCGGTGCTAACTACCCTACAGCTGTGAAATCTATCAGCAAGATTCAACTTGTTTAAAGGAGGTCTTGTAAGTATTTAAAATGTGGATTACCATTAATCTCAGTCAGTGAGATCTTTTCAAAGCGCTGTTTCCTAATCTTGAACAAAATTCTGGATATAGTACAAAGGGACACTGGCTGCCGTGAGGACAACATGTAGATTCAATTTGCTAGAATTACATTTGTCCATACAAACCCTGAGGTGACTAGTTTTGGGGATAGGGGAAGTCAGTCAGGAATACAAGGTCTATACAGGTATGATGATCTTCAGTTTACCTTCCTCAGAAACGAACATTTATATGAGTTTTCTACCCTTCAGAAATCATTCTTAGTAATCCATAATATGTGTATCTGCAGCACTCGTGCAAACAGTTGCACTGATCTACTAAATAATTTTTCAGTTGAATAAGTCTTACTTACGTACCTTTCTCAAATCTACAGCATTTCAGGAAGAATTATACAAAACCCTTAACCCTATTAATATTTGAATAGGTTCAGTAGTTAAACCTATTCTGACCATAAGATATGGAAATTCTTTGTCAGAGACGTGATTACTGTTACCCTCACAGCAAATCTTGTCTGGAAACTCTGAGGAGAAGGAAAAGGTAGAACCAAAGAGGTCTAGACAGAAGCCAAGTTACAGGCAGCTGCTTCCTGCAAAAATCCAGGGGGTGCAACCATGCTACTGACCTATTTGGGGATGATCGATTGGGCCTAAGGCAGTCACTTGAGAAAAACTAAGAATGCAGAGAACAGTAAATCTACAGAATACAATGGCAGTAAGAATGTTAGTATTCAAGAAAGCAGTTATTTCCTCTCTTCCTGCCCAGGCAGGCAGTGCTGGCAGGCTTCACATTGCCTGGTTGCTTCATACCTCACAGCACAGGATGAGTAGGGGTGAGAAGGACTCACAACAAGGAGTTGAGGTCATGGTCATTGTTTCCAGAAAGGACACAAGATTTCACTGCCCAGAACTAATCTTCTGGAGTGCATCCATGCATGTGTGAAACTGTGGACGAGACCAAGATGGGACTGAATTGCCACCATACAATGAATTATCTTCAGTAGCTATGTTCTCTCGAGTCAGTTTTGCTTAGAAATGATCTGTGATAACTGAAGCTGGAAGGCATATTGGTCAGCTTTGGTCTAAGCTGGGTTTCTTTTTAAAAATGTTTACAGCTGCTCAGCATAGCAGGCGGGGGGAAAAAAGTGGGGTTTTTTTGTTGCTTTCATTTAAGCTAACAGTACTGCAGGGTATTTGCTCTAGACCTTTGACCCAAACAGCCTGCTTGATGAGGGAAAGAAAAATCTGTAACTCTAAGAATACTTCTGAGTCTTTGGAAACTTTGTTTTCTTTGCCATAAGGATGGATTCATACCAGCCCTCCATTCTTCACTGGTATGTGCAATGAAACAACTCACTCCTACAAGTGAGGACACACATTTGTCTGTTTCGAGCAATGAAATCACCACTTAAAAGAAACATGTATGCTCTGTATGCCAATAAAAACTTCACTGCTGTGTAAAACCTAAAGCCAAGCATTTCTTTCAAACAATGGAAGTGGCAATAAAGTCAGACTGCCCTGACTCAGCAGCAATTGAATGGAGGACACCCTTTTGTATGAATAAAGATGCAAGAACTACTGAATCGGTTCCTAAAAGCAAGCCCACCAGCTCAGCAGTACAGAGCAGTTGATTCTTTGGAAAGTCTTAGAAAATAAGACAAATATTAGGTCTAACCCTTAGATTTGTTTAAGGCCTGCTCCTTACTAATTTCATTGCATACCTCTAGTTTTCTCCTTTTTATAAATAATGAATAATCATTCATTAGTCACTTTCACAGTTTAGACATACTGCTTTTGCCTCCAAAAGTTCATTTTCCAATCTGAAGAAAATAAGTTTTACTCTTTTCTCGAAAGAAAGAAGCTTTTAGTATGTCTGCCCATCTTTGACAGCTTGCTCTGCATCCTTCTTTCACCTGCTACTGAGATAGACTGTGTGACATCAAGATAGAATGATCCTCATCCCAGAGGTGTCAGAGTGGCCTCAAAGCAAAAGCTTTCAGAGCTGAAGGCAAAATGCTGGATGGTGAATACTGAAGGGAAACAGAAGCAAGATCTGAACAATGGTTTTGCTTAAACAAAGAGAGTTGCATGAAAGGCCTTGGCAAAAATCCTGGCAAAAGATGTCCAAAATGACACATCTTTCTTCTGTGGCAATATTTTAGTATCTTAGTTGCTAGTCATCTCCTTGAGATAGAATAAACTGGACATAGGCTTGGTTTTCACATGTTCTCTGTCGGCTGCACTTGACCAGTTCTTTTTAGTGAAATCATAAATCCTGGAGGGCAATATGAGATATATAACTACAGAAAGGAACTTGACTGTTAAAAGAGTGCATAAATTCAATATAGTAGGGACTAGACTGCATAAGAAAGTATTGCTCAGGCATCCATACATGAAAAAAGGTTGAAAACTAAGTTTAGGTTAGATTCTTCCTGAGAAGGTGAGAATGATGGTAAGACATTCACCAGAAATTAATCATCTGCAGCTTTTTTAAATGGTGATCATGACATGCAACTGACTTCTACAGCAGAACTGACAGGATGGCCTTTGGTCTCCATAAATGCACAAAGACAGGAGAAGAGAGTACAGGTGTCTTTCCTCCTTAAAAAATAATGATTTTCATTCTTCCATATAATATAGGTAATTCCGAAAATGCCAGCCATACGCTTACTCTACAAGGATAATATTAGTTCAGTGAAGCAAGTCTTTGTGGAAAATCACTTTCATCCAGACCAGCATTCATGCATCCTGCCCAAATACTATTGCATGTGTGGAAAAGTTGTTCCTACATAAGGTGAAAGAATGTCTGACACAGCCAGAAAAATCCACTAGATGGGAAGATGAAGTTAGTGAATGTAAAAGGGAAAAAAAAATGAAAGTGTAGTAGTTAATCTTTAGCAGAAATGTTCTTTGATGTTTATGAATATTTGGCATCGACTTACAGCCAAGCAAAAGAAACTCACTGGTTGTAGTCTTTGAATTCTGGGACAAGAAGTAGACTACTGTGGTATTTTGGAAGGCTAAAACATTTTGATACCAGCTCAGTCATTTACAGATGTTTGTGGAATCAGGGCATACAAATTCCTGACAAAACAGCAGCTTTTGTCAGCTCTGGGACTGAGTAGACAGTGCTGGAGTCCTAACGAAAGCGATTCCTGATTGTGGGACCGACAGGCTTCAGCTCCTCAAGAGATCAACTCAGCTGCAGCATTAAAGCCAGGACTGAAACAGCTGCTAAAACCTGGACCTTCCCTTCCCTCCAACCTCTTTGTCCCCACCAGGATCAGGGATGGTAGATCATTTACCACCTATAAACCAGACGTTATTGGTCTTAAACCTCATTGCCAAGACAATGGACATATTTACAGGAGGGGGATGGGGATGAAAATTGCTTTAAACAAAACAACAGTAAACCAGAAAAGGTAAGTGCAACCTTCAGAAGGGGCACTAAGACTGCACAGCTGCTGTAGCTGCCCCTGCACTCCCTTGTGTAAAGGGATGACAGGGAGTGGGGATGCTCTGTAAATGAGAATGACCCACATACCTCCTAAAAACACGTGAATTTAAGAAGCAAACTTTGGAATCATGTTTAAAAGGAAAAAAAAAAAGGTTCAGAATGCCTAATATCACACTTCCCTCACCAAGTGAGGGAATACTTTAACACAGTGGAAGTTTAACCAGGCAGCTACTTTCATTTATTGGTTCTGCTTTCACTGCAGAAAAACTGAAGTAAAAATAGGTCAAACAATCGTAATTCTACTCACTGGACTGCTACCAGTTTGGGACTGAGTTTATACTGTCAAAAGTTTTAACTAAATTAGAAAAACTTTTACAAGTATTACAGCAGCTTTTGGCACTTCAATCCTGGACTCCTACTCTCTGCACAAGTGCAGGACTTAACATTTTGTTTCAGATCAGAATGATTTTGGGTTGGAAAAAGTATTTCTAGTACTCCCACAAACCTGTCCAACTCACTATCCTTTTAACATCCCTACAGTAAGTTCTGAGAAGTCAAAATGGCAACCATGTATTTCTGAAGTAGTGGGGCAGTATCAGAGAGTCTGTGACTCCCTCTATTCAGCTTATTTAAGGGATTCCTGTAGACCAACAAGAAATGGTTATTAAAATAAACCAGAATCACATCATACCTGTTGTAACTGAAAGCAGAATCTGGAGAAGTATATTGAGTGTATGAGTATAAATGTAATTAGAACATGTGTATTTTACAACTCTAATTTTCTGAAATGCATATTCAGGTGGCTCTTTCAAAATCAGGTTATTATGTTCTCTTGAATGGTAATTCTCATTCACCATCATCTGCTTTATAAGCATGTCAGGCAGATTAGCTGCACGTTTCTGTTGTTAGTAATAATAAAGCCTAATAATCACTACTTAGCTTTTTTAGAAACAGTTTTAATGCTTCTTTTTATACCATCATCAATATAATAACTGTATTTATAGGGATCATTAAAAAAATAAAGAGAAATTTAAGTACCTTTCCTTAATTGACATCGTTTTGCTGGAATTATCAAGGACATCCTCAGCTGTTTGTGCTTTGCTCTCTCCCATGGAAAACATCTCACAGGAGTTCTTATAATATTTGCCTTCCAATTGTTCAGAGAGCTCCTGCAGTCTACAGGACGTCGCAGCTGCAGTTTGTGAAACTGTCCTCATGGCTGATGTGCTGGTGAGTTCAGAAGAAGGCTCAGTGTTGTCTGCCCATTCAAAAGAGAAGTGCTGAATTAGTTCCATTCTCAAAGACACTTTGCATTACAAACACTGGAGAATCAAATCTGTAATTTAAACATTCACATCACATACTATTCTAACAGGGAGAAACTTCTGGCTGAGCTAGAGCACAACGATTAATTGTGCAGTATTATTTGCTGCAGGGACTAGCCATTTGTGACTGATGTTCACATGAAGCCACAGAATATCGTGTTCAGTACACAGTTCTGAACTTCATATGGATGAGGCACAAACAGCTGCTCCCATCATCACACCAACAGGAAAACAGACAGATGAAAGTGACAGGGAACAAAGAGCAGAGGAAGAGAAGCAGACAAAATTTAAACAAGAAAATTAACTATTTGGTAAAGCAGTTTAATGCTTGAGTAGTGTACTAAGAGAACATTTAGTAGCTTAACAGAGGTATTGTTTTCTAGGGGGATGTTGGGGGCTTTTTTTGGGTTTGTTTTTTCAAGCAGCAATTAAACCACAGGAAAAAACTGCCTTGATGAAAGATAAATGCACCATTACAGTTATCCTTAAAGAAATACAAGTGATCTTCACTTTTCTTTTCGAAATCTTACAAGCACAACACCCCTCTGATACATGACTGCTCCTGTTGTAACCCAGTCTCCTTCTCCCCTGCAGTCATCAAAGGCTAATTGGATAGAATGGATACTGCTTTAGAGGAATACAGGCAGAACTGTACCTTCCTCTCTATGCCTGTGTGAAGACCATTAAACCCAAAATAAATTAACTTCACAGGATGAACACAAAAATGCTTTTAGTGCTACAAGGAACTGTGATCCTGTCACCCACCATAATAAAATAGAAAATTAATAGAACATCCTTCTAAATTCAACAGGATAGAAGGACTTATGCAATGACCAAATTCACTGTTTATTTCCAAAGTACTTTATTTAAAGATGGGCAAGTTAATTTTTAAGTTTAAATTATGCTGTGCATATAAAAATGTAATTGCTCTGAGAATTTCCTGGTTTGTATTTCATCACCACATTAAAGAGAAAATAATATTAGTTTTGCAAAATTAATTATCTGAAAATTATCCACTACTAGTTATGTATGCACATATGCAAGTAATTCATAACTATATATGCACAGTAGGGCAAAAATTAAGGGCAGATAATTGACCTAGAGCAGCAAGTTTAGTTTGTTCAGAATTTTGGAGGGCAGAGGCAAGGGCACAAAAAGAAAGAATAAATCTTAGCTTCAGCATATAATATCACTTCTATCAAAGTAAATAAATCTGAATAAAACTGAGCCACCCTAAAGACTGAAAAATTGAAAGAATAAAACAAAAAACAACTCTATTTGTAAAACTGAATACTTCACAGATACTTCTATACTTCTAAGCAGTGTTAGGAAACATAACCAGCCTTGATAAAGCTTGAAACACCATTTGCTGAACGAGACCACACCAACAGCAAGTAATTACCACACCTCTTTGCCAAGTCTTGCTTTTCGTAACACTTTCCAAATCCATCTTTTCTTCAAAGGACTGGCCTTTTTTGAGTTTCCATTTACCTTGCATGCCAGTATCGATTTCCTTCTGTTCCAGAGGCTGAAAAAGTGCTTGTGAACTAAACAGTTCCAAGCTGCCCTTCCTCAGGAAGCTGTATGTTGTCTCTTTATGGTGGTCTCCTGTTTTTTCAGGAACAGGATGTGTGGTTTCTTCCTCAAAGGAGCTGTACTTTTTAATTTCATTAGCTTCATGTGCTAGAAACCTCTTTCTTTCTTCCTCGTGTTTCTTTGATGCCCTTCTGCTTTCTAGTGCTTCCACTGAGGGCTGCCACTGCTCTGACTTGTGTGTGCGTTTTCCTGAGTCCGAGTTTTCTGCTGCAGGGTGGAACCTCGTGGCAGCACTCACACTTCCCTCAGTCCCTGGCTTCCCGGGCAGGTCCCCGTACAACGGAGCCAGGGCAGAGGCCATCGCTGAAATCGATGTTGCAACTGCAGACGACAGCGGAGCGATCTTCCCACTTTCATTTTGTACCTGTGAAGGGAAAAAAAGCAAAAAAGAAAAGCCCGAAAAACCCAAATAGGACTCACAAGCTCTGAAATTATCAATTCCAAAAACCAGCCTAATCACGTCAGTTCATCAAAGGGATGTTTTCAGGTAGATATTGTACTCTTATCAGTACAGACTAAAACAGGTAAGGAAAGCAGCAATGCCCCCATAATTTGTCTGCAGATGGGTTATTCCACCCAAGGTAGAAACAACTGCATGTGAACAGCAACGTCTTTAGTAACAAGGGGTGCGTGTGGAACATGCAACACGAGGTCGTGTCAGGGCTCAGGACCTGCAGCAGTGGCAGAAGGAATCAGTCAAGGTTCCAGATGCTGGATGACATGCCACGTTCCCAGGCTAATCAACTCCATCTCAGCAGGACTCATTAGCTTTGGCACAGCTCTGCTTTTATACAGCTCTGCAGCTCCCAGCTCTGGTGCCTGCTCAGCGCCAGGGAGAGACTGTTCCGTGCTGTCCTAACCCAGGGCAGACATTCCTGATGCTCCTGCCACATAAATCACTTTCATGCAGACTTTTTCAAATATAAACATTGGCTGTCATAAGCAAAGTATTTGAGCCTAAGAAGCATATCAAAAATACTTCCAAATTTGTTTTGCCAGCCCCCACGGTGGAACAATTATCTTTTCTACTCTTCTAACATAATAATTTTGTAAAATTTTCCTAGATACAGTTAAGATGTATTTTTTTTTCTGAAATGCAGAGCTTTCCTTTATCTTCTCCAAAGGAGACAAAAGCTATGAAAGAGAGTGACAAACATGCCTCATACACATCTGGAGAGGGCTTTTTTTGTTGTTTTCTTAAACTGCAGAGCAAGTGAACAGCGTGCAAAAGGATAGACAAGATCACACCAGTAGGAGGAAAGCAGCTCAGAACTTAAAATGTGCATGCAGATTCCATAAAACATGGACAACACAGTCATTCATTAAGCAAACTGGAAAGCAGAGCAAAGACTATGTTAGCTCAAAGATTCCAAAGCAAGATTAAGAAGATAGTTACCAGTTTATTTTTTTTCCATTGCATCTATCAGAATTAGAAATTTAGAGGAGATCAGAAAAGTGAATTCAGTTTTAATTATAAGATATTTACATTTTCAAA
Source organism: Melanocharis versteri (assembly GCA_013397845.1). Classification (NCBI taxonomy): domain Eukaryota; kingdom Metazoa; phylum Chordata; class Aves; order Passeriformes; family Melanocharitidae; genus Melanocharis; species Melanocharis versteri. The sequence continues at coordinate 1,204,477 of VZTG01005432.1, read as the reverse complement.
TATGCATGTTGGGAATATAACCTCTAGTTATCTATTTTGATAGCTCTCTTTTGCTTCTTCCTAGAAAAACCATACCTGCATCTCAAAACCCTCCAACACTGCAAATGAACAGTTCACTACAGAAAGTCTTTTTGAAAACACACTCACATTGAGCTTGTTTCAGAGTCAATTCTGATTTCATTTGCTAGGTTCAGAAAGATGACACAACATGCTTCCTCTGATTTTCCTTGCTTGAAAAGTGTGTTTGCTCTGCGAGTCTGACAAAGTAATGTGACTGTCACTTCTTCCCCATCTGCTTCAGCCTTTTTCTGTTCATCACCTTCCTGGCCCCCAAACAAGTTAGTGACACAATCATTAAAGGGGCCAGGCTGTGACAGTGATTGGCATGTGCAAAGTGAATGGAAAAAGGACTATGTAAGGTCTGGAAATCTTGCTTAAATAAATATGTCAAGCATTGATTACTACTTCATGTGTAAGTGAAGTAGGCATAAAGTACAATTATAATCTGTACAGCTTTGCACCAGCATGTTTGGAGAAATCCTGCTTTCTCACTATCCTGTCATTATAAAATATGGAAAATGTATAATCACGAATGAAGCATATAGAAAGAAAAGGGTAGAAACACTAAGATTTAACTCAGATTTATCCAAATCCCTAGAAATATGACATGCACAGGAGTTGTGCTTCACTGTTGAAGTGATTTCTTTTAAAGCTGTCATGCAAAGGGACTGCTGTTTCTGCTATTGTGAAGAGCTCTGAAAGACCACTTCTGGGCCACCTTATGCTGAGGCTCCACTAAAAAGGCATTCCTTTGCAGTTCCAATTAGGAGAACTATTCCAGAACAGGAAGCCCAATTTCACTGCACACATTAAATAATTTCTCTTTGACTTCCTGAATTTCAAAAGTATTCTGCTTTTAGGGAAAAAATACAGATAAAAATCAATGCCTCCTCCCAGAGGAAAATGACAGAATATGGCCTTACTAATAATAGAAATATATCATGCTTTCAGGAAAGAGCCTGAAAATTGCACAAGACAAAGCTCCAAAATTCCCTGAAAATACACCTAAAGCAAAATGACGTGTGTCTCAGTTTTTACCCCTTTGATCAGGAATTTACTTTCAGAAGACATGTAATACTCTAGTGGAAATAACACACTGTGAAAGGTATGACTTGCACTAGGCAGGAAGTCGATATACTCTTGAATTACTTGAAAAAAGAAGAAAACCATACCAAAAAATTTGAACACTTTAGGGGACGTTGTTCCTCAACGTCAGAAGGCTGCTTCCTGACAAATTTTTTCCTCTGTGTGTAGCTCAGAGCAAAGCAAAGGCCAGCCTTTATGGTACCTTACACTGAAGCTTTCTCCAATAAAAAGAAATGCAAAAGAGTTATGGTGGCACTTACCTGCTCAACCTCTCCAAGAGTGACTGGCTGGGTCTGGTACCGAGCATTCATTCTCCTGTGCCTCATATCTCCTCGATTCCTTGTGGAGATGGCCCTGGATACTGGCTGAGACAGTTTGTTAAACAAAGCCATCTTTTCTGCCAAACTTAAGGTGGAAGAATCTGGTTCCTCAGACTGATCTTGCCCCATCGCCTCTTTAGCTGCTCTTATCTCCTCTTTAGCTAAAATTTTTTGGTGTGCTGATGCCTGCAAGCTGAAGAAGCAGAACTGGAAATTAGTTTTGAAGAAGCTATTGCGTAGTTTTAAAATCTCAACCTGATAGAAGCAGAAGATCTGCACGTGAAGCACAATAGCCAATGTAATATAGCAGCCTAAGTGCGTATGCAGTGGTTCAACATTTGCATGATGAATTCTAATTCAACAGCTGAAGATTTAAAAAAAGGTTACATTTTCATTCACGGATTCATTTGATTAAGACACGACATTTTTTTGAAAGGGAACTCAAGATTGAAGAGAGATTTTACAAACAATCTCTTTATACAGAGTACAGAGCAATGGAGAGACATTTAAGATGCCTTTACGGTCCTACAGTGCAATTTATATAAAGTTCAAATTTATTGAAAGCAATTTGTGGACCATATAGGATAAAAACATTTAAAAGACAGACTTAAACTCCAAGTTAGTGCTGCTTTCAAGTTAGCATAAATTGCAATGATTCTTATAATCTGAAGTGGAACAGAATTCAGACTGTCTTTTGTTTTGAATTATCTGGGATAAATCAACAACAAAAATTAGTTTGTAAACATAGTCCATTGATTTTGAAGATTGTTTGACCAATGCTGAAGGCAGTCATATTCATTCATAAAAGCTGTAACTGCATTTGTCTCTACAATAACATATTTTATTCACCTTTACTGTAAAAGATTTTATTGTTCAACTTCTTCTACATTTACAGAATTAGTAGTATTCTCTAATTTTTTTTTTCTGTCATGGTCTCCGCTAAAATTTTCTCATTCAGAAAAGGCAAGCAGTATTCTGCAACTTTACCTATAGGTGGTGCAATTTCTTATATTTCCTTTAATTTTGCAAGCTAAAAAAATATATGTAGAGACAGACAAAGGACATGTACTCCTTGTAAAATCAAGCACTCAGCTGTGCTATTTTCATCTCAGGATGACATTACCATACAAAAAAAATTGCAAGAGCAATGACGGTTCTGCTAGGTTTGCTCACATGCAAATTAATTTCTTTCACAAGAAGAATATGCTTCTACAACAGGCCAAGTGTGGTTAGAAGGGTCCTGAAAACAGATGCTTGACAAAAAAAAAAAAAAGCTGCATTGCTTTATCATGCAAACATAAACGAAGTTGGTGAATGTTTTAAATATTCTTGAAACAAGTATTGACTTGACACATTGAAAAGGCATTCAAGACTTTAAAGATGCATCTGCTATTGAGGAATCTTGTGCTCCATGTAACATGCATGTTTACCCCCCCAGTACCTGGTAGGTTGTACAGTGCTCTTAACTACAGTGGGACTAGGTACTCTTGTCACTACTGTGTGGGTATTCACAGAACGTGAAGCAGGGGCAGTTTCACTTTAAAGAATTGCCAAGGAGGGAAAATTCACAGGGAGAGAGAAGAAAAAAGCATTAAGAAAAGCAATACATTAAGTGTTAACTACAGAAAAGACCAAACCAAAACAAAACAGAAAAAAAACCAAACAGCAATGATTTTTAATTAACTAAGTTATCTGCTGTGACATTTGCAAAATAATTCCAAATACTTTGAAAGAACTAAAAACCTAGAGAAGCAAACAGGCTGTCTCTTGAAGTTATTCATAACCCAGAAAGTAAGCTACTTTTCAGCGAACATCCATTCACCTTTGTTTAATTTCCCCCCAAAATGATTTTCCCTTTTTCAGGAAAATGTCATGATATATGACCAGAATGCAAGAAAAGCATTTCCAAAAAGTACCTTTGAGATTTCAGAGTGTAAAAGGTTTTCCCCAATACATATACAATCTGTAAGAAATTGTACAGACTTCCCTCAGTACAAACTATCTTTTTCATTTGAGTTATGAAACAATGCTATGATTAATCTCGTTTACCTAATCCACAGGTTCCTAAACTTTTTGCCAAATTACAGTTCATACACGTTATGCTTTACTAGTCCCTCTGCATATCAAAAGGAATTTCAATATAGTTTCCCCTGTGGCTCTCAAGGCCCTCAGCAATAAATGTTTTCCTCGCTACGAAGTTATAAGCGCCACAGATATGGAACTTATTCCCAGATTTGAAAGCAGGAGCCGGAGTTAGAGCCAACACATGCACAAGACTTACGTAGCTGCAATGACCACCTCCTCACTGGTAATGGGCTGTGTGTGAGATCTGTCCTGCAAACGCCGCAGCCTCCTCTCTACTGCCGAACTTCTTGTAGGTGGTTTGGGAATATTTTTCATTTCAAATGATTTTTCCATTTCCTAACAGGACATATGCCATAATTAAAGCCACGGAAGAGAAGTTCTGAAACAATACTTTCTTCTTACCTTTCTTGCATGCACAGCAGTAAAGTTCCCAAATGCCCATCTCTGAATTAGAAGCAAGATGCAATTGCACAGTATGCACCACAGAGTTAAAACCAACTACACACTTCTCTCTAGATGACATTCTTAAAGCAGGATTTAGAGCAACAGGTCTACTGTGTAGGCAGGGAATGAAGTAAAAAACAAAAGCTATGCAGCTTGAACTTGGTTAACTGCATTATACTTCATTCTAATGCACTTTGGTTCCTTCAGCATCTTGTATATGAAATGTTTCATTCGGCCTCCTATTTAGAAAATGTAATACTCACTCGGAAAAGCAGTCTCTTCGCAGCCACGCTTAGTTTGGCTCGGTCATCCAATTTTTCTTCATCTACACGAAGGGGAAAAAAAAAGGAGGCTGAACCTAATGAATCAAGCTCATATTAAGAGTAATGTTTTTTTAAAATGAATGATTACAAACCAGCAAATAAGCTGGCTGTTTCTCACATTTAACAAAAAACTTACTGTGAACCCAGTTGTGTAAACTTTACCTGTTTTTACATGTATTGCATCAAATGAAAATTCTTGACATGATTTGCAAACAAAAGACTTGTCTTCAGGACAGCTCAAGTCCTTTCAAGCTAACTAAACAACATTTTATGAATAATCAAACTTATTGCATCAGCCTATGAAAACGCACGGGCTAAGAAAATAAAGACTGCCTTAAGGGTCAATGAACAGTATTGAACATCTATCTTCTACTAGCTGACCATTCTGATCACCACCTCGTGTCCCCATTTCTCAGAGGCTAAATTGGTATCCTCAGGAGCTGAAATCAGCACCCTCCAGATCCAAGGGCCAGCATCTCAGAGCTGCAAGGAGTATCAGCTTTCAAATAGCATAAGGCATTAAATCTAAATATAGCTACTCATGAGATTACCTTCTTAATTTGTGCCAGACTTGCCAAGGGTGACAAGAGGAAAAGAGAAGCAAGATGGCAGACTGAATTCTGTAATTCAATAACCCGCATTTTGCAACTTCCTTAGCCAAACAACAAGTTAGCAACATCAGTTTCACATTATACTAAAGGCTTTTTTAAAATTTTAAGTCCTAGACCAGTGGTTGAAACTGACCTATGATTGATTTTTTTTCCCAAAAGCTAGCTTACTTATTGTCTAAATGAGGATAAAACCCAACCACAACTATATTGAAAGGTTTCAAGCCATTCTCCACTTGACTCCCATTTGAAGTTTGGTATCCACAGACAGACTTTTGGACTTAAATGAGTCAGAAATCAAGTCTGTAGTAGACACGGCCCAAGGAAAAGGGGTACTTCAACTATATACCACAGGTAAAGATATTTTTTGAGTGGATTTTGTATGCATTAACAAACAGTTCTTCAGTTAAAACAAAATAAAACACATCAGATCCCATTTCTTCCTTGGAAAACAGTACAGCAACATACCGTCAGCAGTTGGTATTTCTGCACACAAAATTGACCTAGTGAAAAATTATCAAACAGAAAAAAGTTAGCTGGAAACAAAACATCAAAAATTAAATTCAAATTCAATCTGAAGTAGCAGGACCTCAAAGTCTTAAGAGTGGGAGAACTTATCTATTTTTCAAGTTTCAGCAGTGTCCACTTGGGAACATCCTTTAATAAAGCATAAAGGCAAGCAATTGCAGCCAAACTTAAATACAGTAAAGGAAAATTATTTCTAGTTCATCTTGCAGAAGATAAAAGTCAAAGATTTGCTGCCAGCTTTTTTAACATAAAATAGGTAGCTTTGGTGGTTTACAAAGAGAGTAAACGATAAAGCAGAATAGATGGAAAGGAAACCCTCTATATAAAACCAAAAGCATTTAACATTCGAACCAGACAGCTACAGTACTTCATAATGATTCACTGTTCACTATTCCAAATGGGAGGAATTTGCAACAAATTGGTTTTTTTGGGGGGGGAATTTTGCGTTTCATTTTATAAGAAGCTGTAATAAATACTTGATTGTTTTCAAAGAGAAACAACAACCTTGCAAAATGTTTATTCTTATATATGAACAAATATTTTCACAACCTTGTTAATATCCACCTGCACCAGAATGCTACACAGAGCTACGTACGTGCCTACCTATCTGTCTCCTTTCGTTCTGCTGATGTTATAGGTTGAGTTTTAAATCTCTCAGAAGTTTTTCTATTTTCACCAGGAGTAAAATAGCGCCTGGCCTTTCGTGGCCCTCTTTCACGGTCCCCATTGGCAGACACAGTGCTACCTGCTGCTGACATCTCAAACCGAGATTCACTTTCAAATCGCACGATAGAGAGCGCATAGGAAAGAAAATAGGAGAGAGAAGTAAAGCACAGATGTAAGCATCTCAACAACTCCCCAGAGATCACTCTGCATGCTCCTCCGGTACCATGCGCAGACGAACACATTCCAGCTACCCCACATCACAACTTGCACTAGCAAGCAGAAGCACAAAAGCGGGATTCAAACCATCTCAGCCTCCAGTACACACTGGTGAGAGCTAAGCCGTGTGCTTTAAGTGCCGAACAACAACTGCTGTTGAGTGGGTGTAATTTTGCCAAGGACGTGCAAGTTTCACACGAAAATACGAGTGAAATGTCACCTACAGTTCCGTTTTCTTGTTGGCATTAGCAGTCTCCAGAAAGACATTACGGAGCTGGGCAACAGAGACTTTTGTGTCAACCATGCCAATCTCACCGTTTGGTGGATTTGCTTCCATGCTCTCCTTATTTTTAAAAGGTTCTAGCTTAGTAGCCACAGTATAGTCAGACATGGAGCGAGTCAGGACCTTATGCTTTGTTGTTGACACCTTCCAAACAGGAGCCTTTGCCTTGTCAGGCTGCAACACAGATCCGCTCTGTATGTACATGACAGCTTCACTCCTTTCTATGTTCTCAGGGGTCTTAAACTGCTGCTCGGGGGCCTGCCTCTTATTGCATTCCATCTCTCTCTGAACTTCTGAGTTAACTTTCGTCTTGCTTGCAAAGGAGGAACTCTCCGCAGGGGTCTCCAATTCTCCTCCTCCAAAGAGGCCTTCATGGTTCTTCCCTTGCTTGCGAATCTCAGACGGCAGAATTGGCCTTCTGCCTTTGGAAGCCTGTTCACCCTCCAAGGAATCTTCTTCATCAGGTTTTGCTCCATAACCAGGTGCTTCTTTCTTTTCAGTCTCTGATGCAGTGGCTGCGGAGGGTTTTGTTCCAAGGCTAACACTGTCTGGCGGGAGGAGGCTGCCAGCAGGGCTGTTTGCTGGTTCTTCTGCTGCCATCAGCTGAGCTGTGTGAGCAGTGCCAGCAGGCTGAATATAGCCATGGATTGGCTGGCGGACAGAACTGACGGGCTGATTTGTAACCCTATCAAAGGCAGACGTTTCTGTCTGAAGAGGCAAGTAGTGGGCTGGCACTGGATGGGATTTTCTCTGAGATACTGTGTCTGTGACAAGTTCAGGGCTTCCACGAGCACTTTCCTCTTTCACCAATTTCTCTCTAACTTTTACTCTTTAAGAAAGAAAAAGGATTAAAGCTGTGAACAGCAATACCCAATCTGGAAAGGAACACAGACACCTACTGTGGGTACAGACAGCAACATTATAGTAAAATAAAAAACAACATATTAAAAGAAAGCAACCTTATGATGCAACCCCTTCCACCCCCCGAGTCTTAGCAGTAACACTGCTCAAAAACAGTCAAGTGATTCACAGGCCCTTGGACATGCATGACTCCTGAGAAGGTAACTGTGCAAGCTCTGGGAACATACAGAATGTTCTCATGAGATTGCAACTGCGTTTGCCAAACAGCACATGCCCATAGTCTCAAACAAACAAGATGATCAAAACTGCTTTTTATACTATCAGAGTGTTGGGTTCAGCCTGAAATTGCAAATTCTACTGGCAGTTGTGTATGCAGTCAGATATTTGAAGATGTCTAAACACTGGGAAGCTTACATAATACCAAGATGTTGTTGCATTGGGGAAGGAGATGAAAAAACATGTTTTATCCACCTAGCCCTTCAGATATTTTGCCAGAGACTGATTTACTTGTGGTTTTGTGCATCATTTAAGACATCTGAAATGTCACAGGTAGTGTAACCTGTTTCAGTAAGGGAGAAAAAAACGTTGAAAGGGCAAGTCCTAAACCCGAAAGTGAAACTATGGCATGGCTCTTGCTCTTTAAAGAGCTTGCAGGGAAAAAGGCATTTAAAAACTGAAACAGGTGCTCTGTTTTAAAATGTTTCATTACATTCTAACATGCAAAACTTGCAGGAATGTTCACAAGAGTTACCTTGCTTCAGTGTGTTTTCTAGAAAACACCTCTGGGCTGGCGCAACACCCATGCAAAACGAGAGTCTTGTTTAACCTTTCTAAACAGAATACAGCAGCACAGTGGGAGGCAGGCACATGCAGCCAGGGGCACCCTTTGCTCCGGGGCTATTGCTGCAGGTAAAGCTCTCCAGCACTTTCACAGCCTCGCCCAGGCTCAGACAGCTTACAGGGTGAGCGTCTGCAGATAACGCACACAGTACTAAAAATGAAAGTACTTCCTCCCCTCCCAAATGGGTATTAAAAAATCATTTTAATTCTGAGGAAAGAGAGACGCTCAAGCCAGGAAACTAGCTCTCTGTTTGAAAGTAAGTAATCTAGCTCAAAGTATGTGCAATTCCAGGCTTGCTACCAACAGACTTTTTGGAGTTTACATCATAAAGAAAAAACAAAAAGGTAATATTTAGGGAAAAAAAAGGCAAATTATCTGAGAGAATAATTCAGGATATCCAAAGTTATTTGAAACACTAATCTTTCTAATATTTTGGTGCTTCTTACCTCTGAAGATTGATGTACTTGTCAGGGAAAGTTGCTTAAGCACATAAAGTGTGTTAAGTCTAAAGAAGTATTCTTTGAACTACACGTACCAAGCATTCTCCAGAACATCCACACCAATGTTAGTACTGGGTTATAAGTATTACTTTAATCAGGAACATGAAAGAGTCATCCTGCAATGCTTTTCATGGTGGGCTCACTGAATGTGTTACCAAACCAGGAGAAAGCAGCTGCCTGTAGCTTTGATCAAGATTTTGTTTTACTTTTCCATATAATTATTTTTTTACTTCTCTTGTACCATCTCCTTTGGAATTCAAGGAGTTAATTGTAGGGAATGCTAAGATGGAATGGTGTACAGTATAAAAATATGCTGGTTTGCAGAGCACAAAATGAGATAAAATAAGTTATAAATTCTAGTGGAAGCCAGAATGATAGTAGCTGTGGAAGAAGCTTGGGACATTTGTACTTCTTCATCAAAATACCAATTGGTTGTAAGTAAGAATAAAATCAGATGCTTCAGAAAAGTTTCAACAGCTGTTTATCCACAAAAAACCCCACTTTCTTACTGGCTGCTGTTAAAGGAAAATTAGGGCAAGTGTTAAATGTAGATAGTAAAGGGAAAGAAAGGGGAGGTTTGTAGTCTGATTGTTAGCCACACAGCTATGTTTTATGATACCTGGAAGGCCAGCTGATAAGTGAAGGTGTGTCGCCTTCCGAATCTTTCTGAAGAAACCATTCAGGTTTTGCTTTCCCTGCACTACTACAGAAAACAGAACTTCAGGTAATTTCGGAGATCTCAACACATGCTCCCATTATTTCTCCCAATCTCAACACATGCTCCCATTATTTCTCCCAGTCTCCCCTCCCCACTGCTTTTTACTTCTGATTACTCAATTGCAGAAGACTGTTCCAGAAAACAAAAGCAATGCATACTAATTGAATTCAAAGGTGATAAACTGCAAAAGAAACTATAATATAACCCCACAAACATACAAAGTATTCTAAATGATAAAGATTCTGCAGAGGTAACTTTACCAAGTGCACATTGTCCAAAAATTGAGAAGTGAAGGCAACTACACAACTTTATTTTTGCATTTGCCATTGCAGGTCAGTTTACATAAGGACATCTGAAAAAGTTGTTAAAACTACTCCTTAAATTTGTGATTTAAAGTGGTAAAGACTGCTGTAACCAAACCAAAGTAGTAATAGGAATTCAATGAAGTGAAAAAATTACATGGCTACATCATACTTCCTAAGAAATTCTCAGGAGCATCTGGAACCCCTCTCTCCTCTTGTAACCCTGTGCCACAAAGCTTCAGAAACGCCCACCTGGTTAGCACAAGTCAAACACACTGTGTCACTTTGGCGACTTGGGAAAGTTAAAAATTTAGAAACAATGTGATCCCTAATTTATCCCTTGCCTTGACTTCACTCTGTTAACATTTTGGAGTTGAAAGCATAAAAAGAAAGAAGAGCTTTTAAAAGCCCTGCAGCAGTGCAAGAAAGGGTGTTTGCAGACTTCCTACATACAGTTTCTCAAACGCTTTCCTAATGTTCACCTTCACCTATAATCCCCCAGCAACAGTAGAACAAATCAAAAATTCTTTTAACCTTGCAAGCACAGGCTGTCCTGCCACATTAAGGTTTACAAACTCACTCCCCAGAGGTGACAAGCATCCCAGATGCTTTCCATTACTTATAGCTACATCTGAAAGAACTCCTTCCAATTGAGAAGAGCCATTTGGGATAAAAACCCCAAACTAAGCTCCAGGTCATATACTTCAATTTTTCTTAGCTAGTCTTTTAAGAAAAATAATTGAAAAAGGTCAAATCAACAACTGTTCTGAAGATAACAGTGTATTTGATGCAAATAAGTTTAAATTTGAGAATTCACCTACCGTTGTCATTGAATACAAATCCATCTTAGAATGACAAACATCAACTGTTGAAACGCCTCCTGTTTTTCCAAATGTTTTCAGATCCCTAACAGAACTGACCAAATAGGAGGTAGCCCTTTCACAGAAGCTGACTAGAAGCTGCTAGCTGGAATTGCTTTGAAGCACAGGAACTTCCTTCTCTCTTAATGTGTACTTTGGCACATTTTTATAGTGGGCATGGCCCAAGCAGCAATTATTTGTACTTGATCATTCATCCCTTGAAGAGTGCAATCAGAAGAACGCAAGCCACGTTTTGAATTTAATCAGCCATTTCAGGAGCCAAATGCAGGCAATGTCAAATGATACCTTCTCAGTGATGGGTAACCGGATTAATTATTAAATGTTCTTAGTACTGAAGGCACAAAAGCTTTCGTATGTATTCCAAAGTGAGCTGCATTTATTTTCCCATCTAAACTCAGGAAATTTAAATTTAATGAAACCGATTTTGTAGCCTATATATAATGTGGAACTGACTTCAGAACAGGCGTTACCTGAAAAAACTGGAGTTAGCCTTTATTTCTTTTGTGCAAATAGCCTTATAGGAGACCACCACAGAGTAACTTTAAATGGATTGCAAAGATGCAATGACTTTTTTACCACTCAAAATCAGGGACAAGAGTTTCAGAGAGGTTATTCTCACATCTCTGAATATCATACCAGTGAGCACACACTGTCACTGAAGGTGTCAGAGGTACTAAAGAACGGGCTCTTGGCAACTCGGCCTTTAAAATACCACCTACTGCCTATATGTGTATCCAAACAAGAGACCAAATCCTACATTTAAGCTCTTGGCTGCTTTAAGTACTACACCACATCTTGGTGGGTGCAAATGGTTTCCTTCAAAAGATAGACAGCAATTAGGGGAAATTTGTTTCATGGAAATACTGACCCAAGCCTCATCCAGAAAAAATATTAAATTAAGAGATACTGCAGCTGGCAATTTGCATCATATTATTCCTTATTCACAGAATCACAGAATAGTTTGAGTTGGATGGGCCCTTTAAAGGTCATTTAGTCCAATCCCCCTGCAATGAGCACGGACATTTTCAACTAGATCAGGTTGCTCAGAGTCCCATCCAACATCACCCTGAATGCTTCCAGGGATGGGGCATCTACCTTCTCTCTGGACAATCTGTGCCTGTGTTTTACCAGCCTTCTTGTAAAAAACTTCTTCCTTATATCTAATATCAATCTACCCTCTTTTAGTTTAAAACCATTCCTCCTTGTTCTATTGGGAGGGAGGAGTGTCCCTATTAAAATGTCTGTCCCAACCTTACAATCACCTTCTGCAGCACTGAAAGGCTGAAATCAGGTCTCCCTGGAGCCTTCTCTCTTCCAAGCTGAACAACCCCAACTCTCTCAGCCTTTCCTCGTAGAAGAGGTGCTCCATCTCTCCAATTATTTTTGTGGCTCTCCTCTGGACTTGCTCCAACAGTCTATGTCTTTCCTGAGCTGAGGATTACCGAGCTACAGATGCAGTATTCCAGGTGGGATCTCACGAGAGCGGAGCAGAGGGGCAGAATCACCTCTCTTGACCTGCTGACACGACCTTTTTGATACAGCCCAGGACACACTTGGCTTTCTGGGCTGCACGTGCACATTGCCAGCTCATGTCCAGCCCCTCATGCACCAGTTCCCTGAAGTTCTTCTCGGCAGAGCTGCTCTCAATCCCTTCAACCCCCAGCTTGTACTGGCGCTGTGGCCTGCCCCAGCCCAGGCGCAGGACTTTGCACTTGGCCTGACCAAACCCCTCATGAGACTTTGATGAGCCCACTTCTTGAGCTTGTCCACGTCCCTCTGGATGATATCCCATCCTTCAGGGGCATCAACCGCACCACTGGGCTTGGTGTCATCTGCAAGGCTGCTGAGGGTGCACTCAACCCCCTGCGTCATTGAGGAAGACATTAAACAACCCTGGTCCCCATACAGACCCTTAGGAGACACCACGTGTCACTGATGTCTGTCAGGAGTCTGAGCTGTTGACCACTACTCTCTGGATGCAACTGTCCAACCAATTCCTCATCTACTGAACAGCCTATCCCTAGCTCTTTAATTTAGAGAGAAGGATGCTGTGGGGGACTGTGCAGAAGGCCTTGCAGGAGCACAGAGACATCCGTAGCCTTTCCCTTGTCCACTGATGTAATCACTCAACCACAGAAGGCCACTAGGTGGGTCAGGCAGGACTTGCCTCGGTGAAGCTGCGCTGGCACTCTGCAATCACCTCCCTGTCCTCCATGCACCTTAGCAGAGCTTCTGAGAGGATCTGTTCCATGATCTTCCCAGGCACAGAGGTGAGGCTGACAGCACAGTAGTTTCCAGTATCCTCCTTTCCACCCTTTTTAAAGATGGGTACAATGTTTCCCTTTTTCCAGTCACCTGGGACTTCACCTGACTGCTCAGATATCATGGAGATATATCAGCCAATTCCCTCAGGACTCTGGGATAAATCTAATTTTGAAAGTAAGTAATCCAGCTCAAAGTATGTGCTAATTGGGTCCTATAGCCTTATTTTTGTTCAGCTTCCTCAGGTAGTCAGGAACATGATCTTTTCTTATAGTGGGAGGGACTTTGGTTCCCCAGCCACCATCCTGCTGTCCACCCACCCATGAGGTGTGGAAAGAGAGGTTGCCATTGAAGACTGAGGCAAACAAGTAGTTGAGCCTTCTCCTCGTCCATTGTTACCAGTTTTGCTTTGACCTTCCATTCCCAGCTAACAAACCTGTACAACTCCTTGCCATGCTTACCATCCCTTGCCAAGTTCAGTTCCAGCTTCACCTTGGCCCTCCCAACCCCATCTCTACACAGCTGGGCAGTGTTCCTATACTCTTCCCAAAACACTCGTCTCTGCTCACTGACTGTGCACTTGCTTCTTCAATAATTCATGTTGGTGTCTTTCCTTCTTTTCCTGATTTCTCACAACTGGGATCTGAGAGCTCTTGCGCTCTATGGAAAGCATAAGTGGTTGAGTTTATACCAGTTACCTCAGTTTCTTAAAAGCAGTCAACACTGCTTAGCATTGTGCACATACGTTTAAAAGTAAGTTCTCATTTACATAATTTTTAGTTGCAAGATTTTAACTTAAGTTTTTACAGTTATTATTTTCTATGTATCCACCTTCCAAGAAATTAAAGACTCGTACTTAGAGAAAATCATACTTTTAAAAAAGTCTTAGTCACGCATTGTTTTTAGTCACCATAAGAATTTGACGGTGTTTCTATACCACACTGTGAAATTGTAATACAAAATCAGTGAAAATTGATTTTTTTTTCCTTTTGGAAGAATCTGGTTACCCTGTTACCATAGTAAATTTGTCAAGTCTGAAGCAATTCAACATGGAATTTAACTCTCCTCTCTGCCCCTTCACACACATTTTGATTTTATCTGAAAGACTGACTATCACAGTTCAAAAGGGAATTTACACTTTCACATCAGGAAAACAAATCAACTATTATTTCAACTGACCCAAGACACCCTTCAGCTTTTAAAGTCTGCAAACTGTTTTATTTTGGCAGAAGCCATCATAAAGATATTCAAATCTTCACTGAGAAACAGTTTGTCTCTACTTGGAAGCTCTCAGCCAACAATTCCAAGATATACAAGAAAGTTAAAGACTTGCTCTAACAGATTATTAAAAAACCGAAAAACAAAACCCAAGGAGATTTAGAACCATAACTCCTTCAATTTCTAGTTTGTATCCTCCCCGCAAAGGGCCTAATTTTAGCAAAAATTCTATAAATATAAAGTGAAACCAAGGACATAGCTAATTAGAGAAATATATAGCCACTTCCTTGTATCAGGAATACGCTGTGATACAATAAACCCAACTAATCCAGCTTGAGACATCCAAAGCAACTAAATACATTCTTCAAGGGTAATGAATACGTTCTCATTAATACTGTAGACACCTATGCAGAAGCTGATTAAGATAAAGGAATCTACTGCAAAACAAAACAAAAATCATGCTTACCTTTGTCTGCTGTTACTGTGCAAGGGCTGGTCATTCTGCAGGTGGGTCGGTGAGGCTGCCCGCTTTGGTGAAGAGAGGGACTCTCGGGGGGTTTGCTTTGGTGATATTGGCACTTCGTTATAGCAGGAAGAGTCTCGCCCAGAAAGTGAAAGGGAGACAGAACTGTCCAAAGTTGCTGAAGGGTCAGAAGCCTGTCTAATGGCACTGTCATCTGCTTTTCTAACACCCTTTTCATTTGAGAGGTCATCTTTATCTTCATGGCTGGAGTACTCTTTGGAATCAGAAATCACACTCTTTGATGCCTTCGTCTCAGTCCTGGACAAAAAGAGGGTGCCATAGTCCTTGTTTTCATCATCTTGCCTTTCACTTTTCACTCCCTTTCTTTCCACACTGTCGGGATCTTTCCTTGCCCGTGTATATCTGGATGAGTAGTCAGAATCCAAATCAGAATCAAGAGATAATCCATACTTTTCTGCCAGCTGGCGTCGCCTCTCTGCCTTGTACCTAGCTATTCTCTCTGCTTTTGACTCTAGTTCCTGCACATCCATGTTTGCTGTACTGTACAAGGGCTCTGTATTACCTCCTGTGATTTCTGCTCGGTATCTGGATGATCTGGGCTGTTTTTCTACAGAAGAATCTGAAGTTTCCTCCTCTTCATTTGATCTTCCTGTCAAAAGTACAACATACATGAGCAAGTCTTTCCCAAAACTCCAAGTACCCCACCCACCACTCAAACTGAGTGAACTAAAAGCTTCCCATTTTCTTACAAATTAAAGTGACTGCACAGACACATTGTATTTTTTGCATTTTGTCTCCAAAAGCACATTAAAACAATTAAGAAATGCGTGTTAGTAATAACTCTTTAATAAGTAATAGTTCTCAAATCAAATAGTTATTTTAAAGCAATAAGAATAATCAACTTTTTTTAATAAGACAACTGAAAACAAAAGGCAAATTAAAGAAAAAACAAACAACCTGACACAGCTTTTCTGTAGAACTCTTCTTTAGGTACTGCATAACTGATAGTGTAGCAAACATGAAGTAATTCAGCAGTGTAAGACTGACTGACATGTGCTACTTACCTAAGTGGGGGCTGTATGGGTCAGTTGCACGCATATATCTTGGTGTATCTTCCTCTAGTAAACGGTGTGTGACTGATCCTGGGCAGTTTTGTAGAAGCATAGGTTGTGTATCATTCTCAATTCCCTCTAAGCGCCTAGCTATTCTCTCTTTTCTGAAAAATACATGAAAAAATGTGAAAACAGGCATCTTGAAGACTCGAGGGGAGAGTTTCTATGAGGAGGTAACTAAACAAGCTCTGTGTTTTGTTTTACAGGCCAAAGACTTTTTTTTTTACCTTTTCATTTCCAAAAAATCTCGGTTGTTTGGTTCAAAGAGTTTTCTTAATTCTGAAACTGAGACAACAAAAGATTATGTAGTTTATAAGACAGTAAGTTTCAGAAACTTGCTAAAATGCTTTAAAATAAGAAGGAACAGTCAAATAAAGTTCAGAGGTTTGAAATAGCTTTTGTCAGGAAATGAGCATTTTCCTCTTGTTTTCCTAGTTTATTAAGGTTGTGCTGTCAAAAGTGCTTTAGACACATAGGTGTGACCATCAAGCACTCCTCCCCTTCACATACTTCCAGGCTAATCCCAAATCTGCTATGTCATCCGAGCAGTTTTCAAGATCCAGTATATACTGCACAAGCTGTATTCTGATTAGCTGAAGTCAAGCTTACACGCTCCAGTAACCTATTTCAAAACCAGGTAGTATGGAAATTCTGCTTACTCTGTCTACTCAAAGGTCAGGGACTGACTATGTTTAAAGAGAAGCAGTGTCCCCTCTTCCTCACTTTCCTCCACACCCTTATATTGATCAAATCCCAAGAATCCCAGTGACTCACTGCTGAAGTGAAAATTACCGTGCACTATCATGATATTGCTACATGGTTAATCACTTCCTACTTTGCTAACTTTCCCTTGCGGTTTTAATTGGACGTACTTTCCTTCTCTTCCCCTGAACCCTTTGCTGGTGTTAAGTGCTAGCAGACAGCCGCCACAGTCCACAAAATAGTAGTGAACCAAGAGGAGGCACGACAGATGAAGTAATCCCTATATATACACACATATGTGCACGTGCAAACCACACTGGAGCAGCGAGTGCTACACAAATAAGTGCGGTGTGACTTCTTGCCACCAGCCACAGAAACCGCCCAGGCTGTCCAGGGAAGCACTGGACTGGGGTGGGGGTGTGCCTAACACACAGACACGCACATCCACACATCCCCCCATATTGCTGCCTTGGCAAACATGTGGTGCTGAAAGCTGTGTGCCCCTATTCTGAGCCAGTGCACATCTGGGGTTCTAACCCTGTTGACTCAGGGATCAAAAGTTAAAGCAAGCTAAAGTCTACGCCTGCTAAATTGGCCAGAGATTGCCATCAGAAACACCTGATGAGTCAGGAGTGTCTAGCAGACATTGTTCCACTGCACAGGTAAACCTACCAGCTTTTTTTTCTTGCTACCAGACCTCATTGCTCTAGATACTTAGAAGATAAATATTATTGAAACACCACTCTTTTAAAGGTCAGATGCACCTTTTCTCCCTTCCCTTTACTGCGAGAACTTAACATGCATGGCTTGATCAGGGCTCCAGCTCAGCTGACTCATCCAGGAAGTTCGCTGTACTCAATATCAGTGCTCAGACCTCATAAATACTACTGACATTGACTGTCATATCAACCTCACATGCTGAAAAGCTTGAAAGTAGGACTACAGATAAAATGTGTGGAATCAGCAAGAATAAACACATCCTCATCCTGAACCAACACCAAAGCAAAGGTGAGCTCTTATGTTGTGTTTTCACAGACTCTTCTCTCAATGCATGAGCAGTTTCCACTGTTGCCCTGTCTACTCAAGCTGTGCTAGCAGTGGAACTGTATCACACAGAGAACTTATCCATCTGAAACCAGCCTGCATTTCAGATCCACACCAAAGGAAATGATTTCTCATAAACACTTTGCTCTTGCCTCCCTAAATCTACTTCTGTTTAATTATGTTCCACTAGCTATTAGAGTTTTTCTGTTCCATCTGTTGGCTATGTATACACAACATTGTAAAAACAAAACCCATAATTGTCTGTCTTCAGACAAGTCAAAGGCCTCCAGAGATCAGAGTTAGTAAAACCACATTCCATCCAAATTCTGATCCTCTTTTTTCCCCTAGTCACCAATATCATCATCAGAGAACAGGTCTTTCATACAGCTTTAGCAAAGCTCTAAAGCATAGCCTTGTTACTTAGCAAAAGTCTTCTATCCCCCCACCCCCAGAAAAGGAAACTTGACTATAAGTTGTCCACATACAAGAAATGTGGAACATCCAAAGAACTCCCAAAGCATTAGCTCAACACTCTCTTGCTACATGCTAGCTGAAGTTCCAGAGATTCTACTACCACTTTGCAGTCCTAAAAAGAGCACTGGTCTCATGAAAAATGTCTCCCAACACCTTCCCAAACAACATGGGACAAAAATAGCATGGGACTACTCTATGCTGCCTCACACTTTTTCCAAGCTTGACATTACAGAAGTAATTTCAGCTAGGTTGGCCAACATCTGCAGAGTTTTTTTGTGAAAACAGTTCCAGCAATATTCTTCTTTCGGTAAGGTGGGAAAAAGAAGCACAAAAAAAGCAGAACCAAAAGAAGATAAAATGCTGAAAGTCTTCTAGCCAAGTCGTTTCTTTTTGATGAATAAAATATTTTACTTCAAAACATGAAAACCAGTTGGAGACATTTCACTCCCAAGGACACTGTTTGGCCCTTGCAAACTTAGGTGACCAGGTTTGTCCTTTTTAGTTTGCAATCTGAATATGGTGGTGCCAATTCCCATCTGTTCATGGGATGTTTGCCCATGTGACCATCACAAACAACACCATGGGAGTGCTAAAGAATAGCAACACTTTTACCCAAAAGGTAGCACAAAAATCTGATTCAGCACGCAAGAAAAGACTAAGAAGCTTAAAATAATTAATTTCACAGTAAAAGGTGCTTATCTAGATTACTTCATGGCAACACACTTTGTAAGCACCATTGGTCAGTTAAGGGCAAGAGGAAGAACAGCCACAATTCAGAAACAGCTCTGAACTTGAGGCTTTATTTTAGGATGTTGAGCAGGATGCTACGGTAGGATACCCTCTGAGGTAAACTGCCAAGAGGCATCTTAATTTTGGTAACTGTAGATCTTCAAAACAAAATTTACTTTACAATATCATTATTTAGGAAAAACAGTATTGTTCCCTGTATTGCCCCAGAATGAAAAACAAAAAGTACACTTGGAGTGCACCTTATATTTTAAAAATTCCTTAAATTAAGGTGAAATGTTTCTTACAGAAATATATAGTCATAGAAATCTTTCAGAAACCTGCTACAGAATATAAACCGATTTATGCTGAAAGCCCTCTTTGACATTTGCAGAGGGGACATGTGAATAAAGTTGCAGCCATGTGACAGCAGTTTTCTTTTTACAATACGGATGCTGTAAAAACTCAATTAAGCCTTCCGAAAGTTCATGACAGAGGGGGAGCACGTACATTTGTGAAGCCTGGACAGACATGGACCAAAAGGTTACCTGCCAGAGGATTAATTTCTCAGAGATGGTAAATAACCATTGCAACACAGGCACCATACATTTTCATTTTGAGGAAAATTTAACTCAATAGCAAAGCCTACCAGCCTCATTCTTACTTCCTCCTCTCCTCAACTGGAAAGGTGATGGTCTTAAAACTATGCTGGAGAAGCATTTATCTTCTGTTTATGCCAGCAGAGGTGTATTGACATGTTCAGTGCCCAACTGCAGGCCTCAGTTCAGTCTGTATCAGTTGAAAAGTAAACACATTCCTTCAATTTCTCAACATGTGCAAATCTACATCAAAATTAGGCTACAGAAAGGACAAATAACCTGGATTTTTGAAAAGCCCTGGACTTCAAGTAGTCCCCTCAGAATGCAACCAAAAGCTCCCACTGCTGTTTCTTAAGTCTGGTACACACCAAATATGACGCCTTTATTATGAGAATATTTTTTTGAAAAATAGAAGCATCCTGGAATAGAAATTAGTTCACTGAGAAGCAACTTACAGATAAGGTTTCTCAAGTGAAGGCTCAATTAACTTGCCGGCCACATGATCGCAAGGCTAAGCGTAAGGAATAATGAGGGACTATGGATTATTACTGTCTGCTGCTTTCAGAAGTCTGTATTGTATAAATGTGTATCACTCTATTCCATCATTTTGCCAACAATGCTTCTTTGTGAACATCTGTAATGATTATATTTAAAAGCAAGCATGTCACTTGAATAGCACTTAAATGTTATGCTGGAAGAAGTGCTCCTTTCTAGAGGAACTCTGCAACAAATGACATTAAAAGAGCAACCCAGTTCCTTTACGTTGGGATTAGGGCATTAAGCCTTGTAGCTTATCTAAAAAGAGTAAATATCACCAAAACATACACACACACAGTTTTAGCCAAAGTTCTGAGGTCCACAACATCCCTGAATGAAGGGAACATCTTTGTGCCAGTTGCACATAGTTCTTCAGTCAAATGTCACCCTTTATGGGTCAAGCACATTGTGATTTTCTCTAAATAATTCAAGAGAATTAATTCTTGCCTCTGCCTCAGCTGTGTCAAATGATAAAGACAGAACTGCTGTTTTCTTCAGAAATTATTCAGACTAAGATGGGAGTCTGCAAAAAAAAACCTAAACCCCCCCCCCCCCCAAACTAAACTCCGTACATATTGCAGGCCCTTTAGCATGCAAGACAAAAATTCAAGTGCAGTCAGTTGGTCATGCAAGCACAGTGGCTCCACCAACCACCAAAGGAGTCTGGAAGGAGCTATGACTTTTAACAAGTCAAGTTAATACTTCTGAACTCAGGATTAATCTAACTGTACAAAGAAGCTCTCTGAAGTTTTGAATTTCAACTATAAACCTGTCGAAACCAGGTAAACAAAGCTGAACTTTAGGAAGCAGGGATGTTGCAAGGTCTCGTGAAAGAGTATTGTGGTTCATCCCGTTTCATCCTTCATGCATACTTTACAGGGAAAACTCATTTACAAAACATCTGTGCCTTAGTGATTTTAACTGTGCCTTGTACTTGCACAGACTAAACTTCACATGCTGTTAAATTACCACTCGTGTTCATAATATGTCTCCCTTACCTACCTTTCGGAAGGACTGCTAAGAGATTAGCATCAATATCCTTTGTGCTGTTCGCTAGTTCTTCTTTATCTTCAAATGAGAACTCCTTCTGAAAACTGAAAGCAACATCTGGTTTACAGAACTGTGGATGTCTCTGCTACAAATCAAATAAACCCAAGACACAACCAAATTACTGCAAGACAGTCTAACAGATATACCAAAGAAAATATTTTCCATAAGAATGAGCTAAGAAATAACCCAAAGAAACTCAGAAAGCCAAACCTAACATAATTTGAAACTTGTTTGGAACTGACTGTGACACATTTTTGCATTATATTACAGACTGGAAATTGCCTTTAAAATGCTCTACTAAGCAATTACTTTTAAAATAATCTATATCGAATGGTTCTTCATAAATATTAAAACATGTCATCAAATGCAGTACTGCATGTACACTTCACCTAGAAGCCTTCTGCACAACTACCCTGTTGCTGTTACTGCACTGTTCTCTAGGTCTTACATGGTTTATAATATGCTAATAGGAGTATCAGATCATTTAATTTTATACAATGTCTTTTCAAAACAGGAAAACTTCCCATTTAGATGAAACAAAATATTTCTTTAAATATCTTCATTAAATATACAAATTTTAACTGTAAAATGTAGGTGTCATAATGGTCTAAAGTACATACTAACGGTCTACAGAGACTTTTTTGGAGGAAGTGCTCCTCCTTATAAGCAAGACTTTTTTTTTCTTCATTAAAAATAGAGAACAAATTACTCTATTCTGCCATTGTGACTCTCCCACCTGGGCATAAGAAAACCTGTAATGGTCTTAAAACCTTTAGTAAACTGTGTAGACAGGTGTAACAGATATAAATCCTCACAGTGACCCCAAGTTCTTCATTTTGTCACAGTAGTGATGTGCTGTATGATTTAATGCCATTCTGATAAGAAAAACCACACAGTCTTACAGTTGGAAAATCCTTCCTTAGGATAGATTTTAAATGACTGCTTTTTTTTTCAAGGGTATGAATTCTGTACTCACTATTTCCAAAAAACAATTCTCATCGAAAAGAGTTTTAACATATATTGACTAATAATAATTTTCATAGGTATTTCCTTGTTTATAAATAACATTCATTTTTAAGATATTGAGGGGCGAATAAAACCCTTGAAATGACAGTGAAGAAATGGGCTGTGTCACAGCCAGGCACCATGCCACCTGCTGCAAATTGTCTCCAACAACTGCACTTAGAGAAATTATTCCAGGTACTGCCAAGAAAAGCAGTGTTAGACACTACAGAAAATAGCAAATAGAAGATGAAGAGCTGCAATAAGCTGTCCATTAGAGAGAACTGTGTATCCTTACAGGGCAAACACACTGTAATTGAACTAAACAAAAATCAAAACACAATGAAAAAATAGCACACAGCAGCCACAAGCAAATGGATCCATGTGTCATCTGAGACTGGGCAGAGACTCAGACAGTTAACTGGATGTTTTTCTATGCCTGACCCCACACTGCCAACACTTGTCATTCTTATTAGTCTCACAGTATGTTATTTTCTTACAGACACAGCTGCTGGAGAACCATGGATGGAGAGATACCCAGTTCCCATTTGAAAGCAGTTTCTACCCCTTTTAGCTGAGGATGAGTTTGAAAAATGCAAATAATATTGGCCTAAGGCTATAAACCAAACACAAATCTATTCTGCCAAATCAACTTAATTACTTAAGACAAAAGCGCTGAAGGATCCAGCTCATGACTTCTGAATACCTTTATTTAGCATTATCTCCACTTGCTTTCATAATGCCTGTGACAGTGCAGCACCTTAAGTTTCCCTAAACAAGGGACTTTGTACAGAAAAGCATTCACTCAACAGCAAAATCCTTGTTTAAATTAACTGTGCGTGAACACCCACCACTGTGCCTAATTCCTACATGAATTTCCAAGGGTAAAATCATGGAACCAGGACTGGCACTAGCCTGATGGTTCTAAAAACAGCCGTATTATTGGATTGCTTGTAAACTAGTTACATTCACTCCTGCTCCTCCCTCCAGGGAGTTCTAGTGACTCTGAAGGCAGAGATCCTTTAAACCCTGTTTAAATGTCTGTCACTGGGTTTCCCTCCATTTGTTCTCATGCCAGTGTTGTCAGTTACCTTACTTGTTTTTCTTAAGAGAGGTTATCTACATGTACTCAGCTTTCTCAAAACAGGCTCTCAGTCTCATTGATTATCTGTTAAAATATTCTCTACTTATTCCAGTCTTAAGTAATCTTTTCTTGTATATGGTGACCAGAACTGGGTAGTCTTGATTCCAGACTTGGGAATTAGCAGTATCTTATGAAAAAAAGATTTTTAATAGAGAAAGCATTATTATATGACTAGCTAGCTGAATGCTGCGATCTACAACACATTTGCCTTTTTACATTTGCACTATACTGGTTGCTCAGTCCTGCATGAGAAACCAATATGCAAAGGCTTTGCTTTCATCAGTTGCAAGTGACAGAAAAATTTATCAGCCCCCAATGCACAACTGTGCACTTAGTATTATTACATTACATCCTTTTTCTATTACTCCTCAAGGTCATCCAGTTCTTCCTGTATGTGAGCTCCCTCCTCCTTTGTACAGAGGGTGGCTTGCAACGTTTGCTCATTGGCAGATTTCATTAAAATTCCTTAAATAACCACAAACTTCCTAAGCTTAACCCTCACTGCACTACACAGCATCACAGGTTATCTGTTTTGTGAAAGTCCCTTCATAGCTTCCCTTATGCCCTCATTTTCCATTTCCCTCTGGGCAGACTGTCAACCTTTACTGTTTATTTTTTAAAGATTAAAAATTTTCATATACTATTTGATCCACAATTTAGGAGTTCTATCTCTTCAGACACGTTTTTTTGCTCTCTCCTGCTACGCTGCAGGTGGAATTTCTTGTTTTAAATGTTTGCACATGAGAAAACACAAATGTTTTAATCCAATGCATAATTACATTGCTTTCCCATGCACAGAGGATTCAGAGACAGCACTGCTCGGAAGATGACACAGTCAAGCCAAACAATTGAGTATTTATAGACACATACATCAAATTAGTTCTAAAAATGAAAGCAGGCATATTTAGGACATGTCACAGTGTTCAATAAGAACATTCATTAGGAATCTAAATTGAGTTGGAATGATGTTAAAGCAATCCGAAATAGCAAAAAAAAAAAAATTACAGGATGCTACCCATCACCATTTATAAGTGTTTTAAAAAACAAACTCATAAGTAATTCCTTAACAAGACTTCCCTTTTTCCTCAAAGAGACCTCTCCCTGCTTTACTAGTTCCTCTGCTGGAGGAGCAGTCATAGCATCAATTCAGCTGCCTAAGCAGAGTCAGATAGTCAGACTTGGATTGCCAAACATATTGTACCTTCAAACTCACCCAAAACCCTCTTCTAGAAATACCACAACTACATCCAGTCATGCTACAAATTTATGTGCAGATTCTGAACAGCACCATGCATTTCTGCACTTAATAGCTAGGCTATGCACATTAATTATTAAAATAATTATGGAATACAAGGGCTTCTTTAAAAAAAAAATAGAAGTTTGCAAGAATTCTTTCTTAAAGTCCCTGTTAAATCTGGATACTGAAAGAGGAACTTATTGTCCTTTCCTTGCCTGAAATATAGCCTGTGATCATGGTTCATGAAATGCAATCAACAGCATGAGGTTTCACCAGTTTGTTTCACACAGGATTTGTGTGTGGCTTGGCCTCAGGTTCCCAACAAACTCATTATACTCTCCAATGTTCAGGAATTCAGATGATTCCTGTTAAAACGCAGGCAACAGTATTTCACAATCTCAATAGTTTTTCTTTAAAAACAATGTATAATGTAGGATTAGTAGAGTACTTGACAGTCTCAGTAGTTGTACTGTTCTGGCAACTTCCAAAGTAAGTGTGAGCTGTATGCTGTACATCAGGGATTGCAGGCTGAAAACTTCATCTGCTGCTGCAGCTGCAGCATATGGTTTCTAAATAGCTGTCCCACTAACCTAGTTACATGCCCAAAAGCAACCAGAAGTTTGATCCACATGCCACTGGTAACACTGACCTGCCATCCCAATAAAAGCTATGGCAGATACTGAGATTTTTATGATTGAAATACAAAATCCACTTGTACACCTGCCAGCTAGGTGCCTGGTGTTCACTTTTCTTCTCTTTCTCTACCTCCAGGAGAACTTCCTTCCCTGGACTCCAATGTAAAAGGTCCATTTTACAATCATGTCCTTCTCTAGTACTCTCATTACTACTTTGCCCTACCTGCTTTCATACCACAATGTGTCTTGGACACCCATTCCCTCCATCTCTCTGCAGGACCTAAGAGACAACCTGGCAGGGAACCAGGCGTGCTCCAGGTGTGTGCGTGCTGACTGAAAATGAGCTTGCAAACATGAGCCTGTGCACCTCTGGCAGGTGGATTCCTGTGCAGCTGAGCCAATGAAACAGCTGGATGCTGGGCAAGGGTCAATTCCCAACTCCTGACCTCCTCTCTGTGCCATTGTGAATGAGTCCAGCAAGCACAAACATGCACACCCAAAGCAGCTGGAGCAAGGATGGGAAGAGAGAGGGAATGTGACCTGCCATCTTACTCAACTGTTCAACTGTATCCCCTTACTCAGGCTTGTGGAACTGTGCCCTAACAATGCAGACCACGAGGCAGCCACAGCCCTGCATGGCAGCAACACCACCAGTCCACTCCCCTCTGCAGGGTCCCCCTTCTCCTCTCTCCCCTAGACTGCTCCCTCCAAGGATGTATAACTAATTCACCCACTTCAGCCACCTGCTTTTACAGACAGGTAAGTGTTCCAGGCTGGTTCACACTGCATGCCTGTACTCTGTCCATGCCATGCAAGGAAAAATGGGCACTGCAACAGCAGGAGGCTCAGTGCACAGTGGGACTTTCCCTTTAGCAATGTCAGCTACAAATTTTAACATTATTTTAGAGACAGTTGGTGTTTTCAACACTTGTTCAGAGCATCTGCTCTAAGCAAAAGCTTGGTCCTGTGAGAGGACCAATAATCACTTTTCCTGACAAAAAAATAAATGTAGATTCAAGCAATGACGGAAAGTTACTGCAACCAGTCATCTTCACCGGGCAAGAAAAACTCAACCTTACCTTAACGCTCTCTTCCTTAGGAGCAATCGTGAAGGCTTAAATCTGATTGAGTTTCCTTTGGCAAAATCTGTGAAATAGAAAAAAAACACACCATTGTGAAGATGCTGTAATAAATGGGGAACTTTTGGTAAACTAGGTTATAGTTTCCAATCATAGCCTTCTTCCCCTGCAAAAGACTGTGCAGAGGCCTTCTCTCTAACCAAAGGAGCACCAGCTGGCGTGTCCAAGATGGTGACAAACCAAAGCCTTGCAAAAATGAGTACAGACAGTAGACATATCAAAAGCATCAACACTTTATGGAACTGCCATGTTCTACTCCTAATATTTGTGGTGTAGCACTGCAGCCGGGGCTGATCATTTAAACTCATCGTTTCCCGGCTTATAAAATGGGCAGTGGACATGTTTATGAAGCACTCTGCAAATGAGAAATGCTGCAAGCAGCAAGAGCCTTTTTGGCTGCAGCCTGGCAATACTATAAAAACTGCATATTCACTGCAGAAGCCAAGAGATGTCCAGCTGAGGGTCTGTTGCAACATTATTACACCATCCACGACACAGAAATGTTTCTGAAGATTGTCTACTGTTTGGAAGCTCCCTTTTTTTTTCTGAATAGTCTTACAACGTGCATTTCACAGAGAACACATGCTTACACTGAGAGCAAAACTGCAGCCTTATGTTCAAAAAGAATGCATTACAAAGCCTCTGGATTCCCAAAACTGTGTGAACCATAACAAGCAATGGGCAATCTCCCCACCCTCTCCCAGAGGAAGCTTTTTCATTTCTGCAATCAAGTGCATCACCAGAGGGTCTAAACAATGACCAGTGGCAAGGGGGACCAGTGTTCCAAGCACCCTCTCCCTCCATTCACCGAGGATGCAACCAAGAGACCTCAGAGCACTGCCAGCCAGGGAGCAGGTCCTGGTCTGGGACTGCTGTGCAAGAACACACGCAGCCACTGACAACTTACTCCCAATGAAAAATTGCCTTCTGTCCCCATCTGTATTAAATCTACTACCCAAGACCCTAAATTAATAAACAGTTGGTCACTGACACAGCAACAATTTTATTTTTCAAAGATAGACCCAGACTTTAGAACACAACCCAGACTTTAGAACAATTCCAATGCAGCTACACTCCTGTTACTCTACCTCAGAGCTGAGATTTAACTATTTCAAGGAAGATCTAACTGCAAAAAAATATTTTTTTGCTTATGCACAGTATTTTAAGTCTGGGTAGAATGTCTCTTATTTTTGCAGAAAGGGTTTAATGAAACTTATTATAGCTGACAATATGCACCTTAATTTAGAGAATGTACATTTTGTCTATGCATTTCAAAACTTCTTATCCTCTTCCATTTCCTTCTGCCATCTCTACAGGTATAAAGATTGAAAAAAAGCTCAAAAAAAGCAACAGGAAAAAATATGATGTTAACAACTAGATAAAGAAGCTTAAAATGTGCAAAAAGGCATTTTTTAGGCATCTGCAACAAGTCAGTGCAGATTTCAAGCAGCTTTGCTAATAGCATTCTTCAACTTTAATAGTCAACTTTTTCCTGTTTTTGTTACCATTCATTTTCTCTTTCCATTAAATGGAGAATAAAGCACATAGATTACACAGAAACATCTTGTTAGACCAAAACAGAATATTGTAAGAAAAACAGTGCGAATGGTATATAAATCATTGTATTTTACCCTGCAACATTAAAACGAATAGTCTGAGCCATATGGATCCTCTAAAAAGGCCAGATTTACATTACTTTGAGAGGACTATGCACTGACTTCCAAAGCCCAGCTCAGTATCAGCTTAGCTAATCAGAACCAGGCACATCTTAAATTTATAGCTGTTCTAACAGGATACAACCCATCCTAGAATTTTTGGCACTGCAACAGCTGTCCACCATGAAAACCACAAGTAGACCACAGAGAAATTCTGCCTAGCCCAGCCAAAACTGGGGAGGGAATCTGAGAACAGAAGAAAGGAGCCTGCACTGCTTCCCTGGGAGCAGGGAGGGAGAAGGGCTGCGAGGAGGGGCACAGCAGCCACTTTGGCTCTCGCACCCCTTAAACACATTCAGGAACATTCATACACACCACAGCTATAATGCCTCAAAATCATCTTAAAACTTTGCTGTGTTTCACAGGGGTGAGTCCCAATCTTCCCCAGATCCCAAACACAGAAAAACTCAGCAGACAATTAAATTCCATTACACAGTTTTGATACTTTATGTATTTCCTCCTGTTCAAATTAAACACCATGTGGGGGGGGATTAAAGTCCAATAAAACTTACTTACCACAATATGGAAGTCTTAAATACAAACACAGGAGGAAAAGTAAAACAACCCTGCATCAAAAGGCAATAAATACGCCCACAAAAGAAAAATCAGTTTAGCAGAGTCCTATTCAGTGGTTAATTTAAAGATTAAAAAAAAAAACCCTCACAGTACTTGACAGACAGAAGGAAAATATTTGCAACAGCATTTTGTTCTGTTTTTACTGAAGAATTCTAAACATGTTCATAATCACATTATAGCAATTTAAATTATTTTTATTCAAAATTAAGAGTATATTTACTGAAGTGTAAATCAGACTTGCTCACAAGGTTAACCATTTGTTCAGTCGAGTTCTCCTCTCTCTTGAGTACAAAGTACCGGATAAAACCACTATCCATAATTTAATATATAGGAAATTTAAAATGCAGAATCTAAAAAGAAAAAGTAGATGCAATCTTACACTGTTACTTAGTATATTTAAAGGCCCTAAGTCGGTGGCATGCTAAGCTAATTAAAAGATCCATCTAATCGGATCTTTCAAAAGTGTCCTTTAGGAAATAACAAAATAGCCTAGGTGACTAACTGCATACTGATTGCTAAAGTACCTAATGCAGCTGCAGGAGAGCCAGTCAAACAATATTTACACATGCAGACATATATACGAGAGATTAAACACACACAAACTGCATTTTCTTTCATCTACTTGCAACTCTTACCTTGCTCCTCAGAGTATTTAACATTTCCCAAATAGCTGGAGATCCAAGGATTTCTGAACATGGTTGCACAAACAAAGGATTCGGCAAAGAGAAACTACAATAGCAGCTAATTCTCAACCAGCCACAGCCCTTAGGCCTGTCTTAGCAATACCGTGTAGAGATTTTTCATAGCACAGGACTGGAGCTGTCAGGCTATCGCGTCCCAGGGAGTACAGTAAATGCATAGCAATAGGCTGCAAGCCGGAGCAGCTCAAGCCAGTAATCAGATTACGAACAGAAATTAGGCACATGAATGCTAAAACAGATTGGGCAATGGTGATTGGGAGATATATAATATTACCACTTCAAAGATCCAGCCAAATCACACATTATATTCCTGCAAAACGAATGCAGAACCCCTAAATCCTCATATTAAGAAACCAACCAAACAAAAAAAACCCCAACAACAACAGAAAAAATGCCGAGAAAAGGAATAATTCCTTCATATCTTTAATCAGGATAAACTGCAGTGGTTATTTAAGAAAAACAGCACCCAGGCTGCCAAAAAATGGACTCTGATAATCATAGCATTATGCTTAAATGTTTTGCCTAACTATTAGTTGGAACATTTAAAACAGACAAGATTTATGGATAACATATGAGCAAAATTACTGGTGGGGGTAGGGATTTAAGAACAGACACCACAGCTCCAAATATTTTAATTCAAGACAGAAGGTGAAAAATTGCACTAAAGTACTGTCTAGCTACCTTTTTTTTTTATTATTAAACAAATTTGATGGATTTTGGACTGAAGAGTTGGAACTCTTTTTAGTTAATTTTGAAAGTCTGGAAATATTTGTTTGCAACGGTGCAATAACCCCAGCTCAGTCACCCACACTGAACTACCTGATGGTCTAACACAGACAGAAAGAAGCATTAAACACATGACTGAAACAGGTCCATGCACTTAACCCCATCCAAACAAACAAGGAAAGTCTGTTAGCTTCCCTCCAAGTGACTTCTTCCCTTCCAGAAGATTTCAGCTACTATCAGTATTACAGGCTGAGACAGCTGGGGGGGTTCATCCTGGAGAAGAGAAGGCTCCAGGGAGACCTTTTAGAGCACCTTCTAGTACCTAAAAGTGGCTACAAGAGAGCAGGAAAGGGACTTTACAAGGACCTGTAGACAGGACAAGGAGTAATGGCTTTAAGCTGAAGAGGGATAGGTTTAGATATTAGGAAGAAATTCTTTACTGTGAGGGTGGTGAGGCCCTGGAACAGGTTGCCCAGAGAAGCTGTGAATTGCCCCATCCCTGGAAGTGTTGAAGGCCAGGCTGCAGGGGGCTTTGAGCAATCTGGTCGAGTGAAAGGTGTCCCTGGCAGGGGGGGTGGAACGAGATGATCTTTAAGGTCCCTTCCATTCCAAACCATTCTATGATTCTATGAGTAGAAAACTCACCACAGGACTGGGGTTGTCAGGACCGTGAAAAGGTAGACTAGAAACACAAGGCTCAAGTTCTTGACTACTCTTACCTGTTTTGTGATACCTGGTACAACAGAACCCTGATCCATGCTGGGAACCTCAATGTACAGACAAGATATGAACAATGATGCTGTGAAAGAGACTGCATAACCACAAGTGAAAAATATACTCTATCAAAAACCTATTAATGGCTGTTGGCTCATCATGAAGTTGTATTTAGCCCATATAGGTCATCAAAACACTGCTTTTCATGCTAACAAGTTATTACAATGGATAGAAGAATTAGATAGATGCATTCCATCTTGTCTAGTACATCTGCTACTTGTTTTATACTATTCATTTTTAAAAACATGAATAATGTTGGAGTCACCCTAACCAAAGCACCTTTTCTTAGCTGATCTTTCAACAGTCCAGAGCTCCCTGGAATGAGAGCCACCCAACACAAGGAACATGGCCTTGAAGCCTCTGACTCATCAAGTAACATTCTCTGTTCAGAAATATTTGATGGTACATACCACGTTTCTTTTCTTTGCCTGTAACCTCGCTACCTCTCGTGTTTAATTCTAAGCACTCCCAGCACCAGCAACAACACAAACCAACACTGCTGTGCACTCTTGACCAGCTGTGAAGGCCTTCATGTACTTGAGCCTAATACATACAAAAAATGTAATCTGTTGACACTAGTCCAAATCTGCAATTAACCTGAAAATCTGGTGCTTTATGGCCTAGGCATAAGTGCAAGTGTGTTTAAAACACAAAAACAAGATAGGGCAGAACTAACAAAGGAGCTGCTGGTAACAGCTAATGGGGTAATTCTGGACCAGGATATGTGCTGGTATAGCAACAAGACACCCTGTTCTGAAAAAATCCTTCTTTCTCAACCCTGCTTGGGTGAAGTCTGTTTACCTGATCTTGTGAATAGAGGCATTATTACCTGGAGCATTTTTAAGCCCCTGTAACTTACCTGGTACACAGTAAGGGAAGTTTCTCATAAAGTGCAGGTAAACACCACTCATTTGATAAATTTTGTGTCTGTAATCTTTAGTAAGGTTGAAGGAGAAGTTAGACTTGACAGCTGAGCTGATGCAATAGCTCAAGGCTGCCAAGACAGACAGTCCTACACATCGTTCCTTCTGCTGCAGCACCTCTGCTAGGTCCTGCTCCCCGAGTGACCCAGCCTCATGCCTAAACTGGTAGTAAATACTCCCTTCTATTTTTGCTGGGTATGCTTTCCAGGAGGTGCTAGAACAAAGAAAAAGGCACAGGATCTTATGATTAGGAAAGGGATCGACCCCTCTGGCTGAAAAAGGAGGTGAGCTCAGCTCAAATGTCACCCCCCATCTGGCAATGTCCCCTACCACAGGGAGAAGGGGTATGTTTGTGTTTGTGGAGGGAGGGGTCAGGCTCCTCCATTCCTCTGCTATACATCATCCCCAACATTCTGTCCTCAGCATCCTCCTGGTGAACAAGGTGCAGAAGGGAAAGCACAGCAAGCTGCAGAGAGACAGGAAAACTCTGGAGTGCCTTTCACAATTGGGTAATTTTTAAATGGGTTCTTGCTTGTGCTGTTCAGATTCTACCTACAGCACACAGTAAGAAGTCAGTTTCTCCAACTGGTCTGCCTACCACCTGAGAAGAAATACCTGTGATAGGCTTTGGTGCAAGTAGGACTCCTTCTCCTACTACATACAGCTGACAGGACCTACAAATGTGCTCAGCTGAACTATGTTATCAAGGCTGTGTTACAGATCGGTAGTAATGTTCTTGTCCCCCTCTGCCATCATTAATTCTTGAGCATTAGCAGCCTCCAACATAAGCAAACAAAGAGAGAACAACAGTTCAGCCGTCAGAAAGGGGGGCAGCCCAGTGGGAAGCTAAGTTTGCAGTCATCTGGGCTTAGAGCTCGAGGTTAAGCATGTATACATTTCAAATCTGAGACCGCTCATGAAAGACTAGCTGGCAGTTAAATGTTGTTCTGAAGCTTCCCACAGGAAGAGAAGGAAAATATCTTCCTTTTGTCTGGCAAAACTAATAGCTCTAATCAAAGCTGGAGTTTAAACGACTTGCAAAACAGTTCCCAACTTACAGGCCTGCCAGCCCCAAAGCACTGAGGAGTTACGAACCAGGTCCCACCAAGATCAGGCCTTTTTTCTTCTTGAATTTTGATCACTTACGAATTTATATTTGGAAGTGTTTAGAAGTGATAAAGACAAGTAGATACTTTGTTGTGACTTGCAGCTATCATAAAAGCAAAAATCAAAGAAGCCCATGACAGCTGTTTGAAGAAAACATAAAAATAAAATAAAATTTTAAAGAAATCAACAATGCAGAGGAATGAAAACCCACAGTGACTGCACGAAACTTTCAGCAAATATGCTAGTTAGGTAAACAGGAATCTGAGCAGCACAGAAAACTGAGATGATCTGTATAAATGTAATGATGACATCATATTTTCATCGACTCGTCATGGGTAGAGATCTAATGGATTTCTAATTTTATTCAACTGCTCTTCTGGCCAAGGTGAGCACCCTTGGAATAGCTAATCAAAATGAGCTATGCCAAGATCTGAGATGCTTGCAGGATCGAAGATCCAAAGACTGTGCTAAAGCAGACCACTCTTTTCCATCAGTCCATCTGACCTCCCCTCCCAGGCTGCAGGCTTCTCGCCTACCCCATGCCACCCAGTCAGTTTTTGGCATGCAGGAATATATTTCCAAAAGAAAGTGGCAAGGCACTCCCTTTTCTTATTTCCCCTTCCTCCCACTCTCCAGCAATCTCTGCCAAGTTGTTCAAGAAGTCAGCCCAAAGTTGAAGGACAGGTCGAAAATCTCCCAGAAGATTACTTCAGTAGTACAATCACTTAAAAGCTCAAGTCACGTCCCAGCAGCCCACCTTGCAATCACAGTACGTATTCTGGGTTGGCCATGCCAGTCAGGTTTGTCTTCTGCATCCAAACCCCATGTATGTGGGAAAGTGGTATTTTCTCATTTCTTACTGGAGGCCATTTGCATGAACTTTAAAAATAGGATAAAGTTTCCTGACATGGTGTCATCACTCCAGCAGAAAGCAAACGTAATCCTTTCCAAAAAATCATCCTGGCAAAACGATTTTTGTTTGGCCAGTGATTTTGTTTTGGACAAGTCTTCAGTTAAACTTCAGCACTGCACTGCTTGTGGAGTGTGCTTTAAAACGGGTCATATGCAAAGAGACGAAAAAAGCTGATTAGTAAGATTTATAAAGGCAACTGAGGTTTATAGCATGAAATGTGTTGAAAGAATATGGATGATCTTTTTGTACTGGCTATTTAGTAATGTGCTCTGGGACAAGGGAGAACAACAGGTATTTTTGTACCCCCATGAGAATTCCCCTTCCAATCTCCACATTACTATTTCAGATTTCACTCCACTCATTAATTTCAGCAATTAATTACTCCTAAAAGGAGATTTTGGTACCTTTCAGTTTTGCAACACATTTTCAGAATAAGGAACATGAATCTAACATCCCCTGACATCCCTACCTCTCGTATCAGTGTTCGCAAAACTGCATGGCAAGACTGCAGCGTAACTAAAAGACGTCCAAGGTTTTCCTCTTTAGGAGTAGAATCAGTCTAGAGGAGCTCCTTCAAGGAAGTTCAAAGGCCACATGCCCTTTTCTCATGTGGTAATCACATGGGGCGCATTATCTGAATTCAGTCACACCTATTTGTCTCTGGGCCCAAAGTGGTAACAGAAGATGTCAGGCATGAACACGGCCATTTCTGGACCGAGCAAATGGCTGGAAAGGAGGATAGGCAGGAACTCATCTCCCAGCAATACACAATCTAAATCATTAAACAGCTCAAGGACTCTGAGGAGACATGGCGTTTTACCCAGCAAAATAATGCTGGAGAGCGTTTCACACCACAGCTTTCTGTGGAGCAGCTGCACCTCGGACTGTGAAGGCACAGGGTTAGTCACAGCTCTGTGGACATCCTTCACTGGAGCCATGAAGCATCAGCTTCTTCTTTGCTATTGCAGTGAATGAGAGCTTTGCTGCTGGGGTGGCCACGGGCTTATGCTGCTGCTGGGAGATTGTTAAACTTGTGTCCTTCAAACAAGCAGCCAAGGCTTCTAGGACGGGTTTCCCTGTCTTCTGGCACTTCTAGTGTCTGCAACCAGTACGAGGCGGTCTCCTTGCCTGGAGCAGCAAATGGCCCCATGCAGTTAGCTGGGACAAAAAGCCCTGCCACACTACTGCTCTGGAACACCTCTGCACTGCTACCTCTGCATGCGTGTAAAAGCCCAATAAGGGAGCAGAGAGAGGCACGCATACCCCAAGGAGGAATTTATAACAAAGTTCTTCGGCTCTTCATGATAGTCATCTAAGGAAAACACCAATTTTGTTTATCACTGCGATGTGACATTTCACAGGCCACATCCTCTCCCTGCATACTTACCTTGAAATATAACTTTTGAAGCCTCAGGCAGACAGCAACCTTGCAGACAAGAAATCCATGACCCCAGCTCCCATCCTGTTTATGGCATGCTGCAATGCTTTCTCAGAAAATTAAATATTTATCAAAAGAAATAAAGAAAAAATGTATGCTTTATTCAAGAGCTGATGGTCAAGGTAGGACAGCTCGACTACAAGTACTGTCACTGCACTATGAAAAAGGCACATGTACCAGGCTTAATTTGCAACCAGCATGGCTAAGCAAAAATTAATGAAGAAAGAAAATCTAACCCAGTGATGCTGCAGTTCTGGAGTCCATTCTCTAGAGAGCAGGTTTAAATTCATGGCAGCTATGGCATTTTTCTCTTTATTGCCCTCATTCACTGCCAAGGCCCCTGCAAAAATCACCAACATTCTTGGTGCTCAGGGGGGTACCAGCAAGTTAATCACAAGTCAGATCTGAAGAGCCTTCCCAGAGCTGCCCGGGAAGGTTTGCACAACATCTGCTTGTCTAAATCTATGGAGATTATAGTAAAGGAAAAACATAAATACTGTTTTAACAGCTTCTTTCATGTGAAAGTCAGATTTTATGAGGTGGGTATGAAGCAACCTAGCTTAGTCCTGGTCTGTACACAGACAGTGGGTGCCAATATTCCCCTTCTTCTGGGAGCAAGATAATTGCTTTAGCCAGTAAAAATCAGTTTTCCAATAAAGGGCATAAAACTGCATAATAAGAGAGGAGAAACAAGTCCCAAAGTCATAAAAAAAATACAAATTAGTTCCTCTTAGTCCAGGTATTCCTCTGAAAGCAGGCAGTGCAAGGAATGAAAACACACTTCCCAGCACAGGCCCCCACAAAGTGTTTCACTATATGGACTGACAGAGTGAATTGGCGTCCTAAGGTTATAACCAAGCACATGAAAAACACGCCGGGAAGAGAACTACAGCTACTAACATTTACACAAAAGGATTTCAGTCTTTAAAGCCACCTCTAGCACACGTATTGATATTTGCCAGGCAGAGCGCAGTGTGTGTGACAGCAGGGCTCAGGCGGCAGCAGCTCGCTGTCAGCGCCGCAGTACTGGGTCGCATCTCCCGGGGTCTGCGCCGGATCCGTTCTGGGCTGCGCGTTTCATCCAGCATGTTCCGTCCCCAGACACGGCTCCACAGCTTGCCTAATAAGGCCACGCGCGAGTTGACTGGCTGGCTTATAGGTCAGCCAGTGTTTACCTTGCGGGCCGGCGGCAGCTGGAGCCTCGCAGCCCTCCTCTGCTCCGCCATCCCTGCGCTCCGCTCGCAGGGCCGCGGCAGCCGCGGCGCATCGCCGCTGCTCGGCCCGCGAAGCCCAGCCACCACTCGCAGCCGAGGGGACACGCTTCGGTTTCACCACAGGCAGCACGAAACCGCAGGGAGTTCAGGTACACTTTCCACCACAGCACACTGCAGGACCAC
The DNA here is from genome assembly GCA_013397845.1 of Melanocharis versteri. NCBI lineage: Eukaryota > Metazoa > Chordata > Aves > Passeriformes > Melanocharitidae > Melanocharis > Melanocharis versteri. The sequence continues at coordinate 1,168,120 of VZTG01005432.1, read as the reverse complement.
TAGACTGAAAAAATAATCAGGTTTCTCACTGCATGAATTGCTAGAAAGTAGGGCAGCGGCGTAGGTACGAACAGCCACCTTCACAGCTCCAAGGCAGCAGACAGGTACTTGTCAAACACCAGAACCAAGGGAACTAGATGAAAGCAACGCAGAGATACTCATTTGAGCACTACTATTTAATTATTTATTACTCTTGATCAGTTATGGTGAGATTCACTGCAATTCAGACAGATGGCTTCAAAAGCAATGATTTACCCTCCCCAAAAATAGCTATCTGGCCAAATAAAAAAACCCTTCTTCTGCTGCTTCCCTTGTGTTTCAGTCTGTTTTCTCCTTTACACCTCTCCTAAGGCAACTTCAAGATGCTAGATCTGGATCCCGTCCTATCCTCTTTCCCAGCACAGTGTGAGGAGAGCCACGAGACCGCTCTGTGGTTGGAGCTGCCAGGCAGAGGAGAGCAGCACGGGTCACCTCCTACCACAGCGCTGCCACGAGACCCTGCCAGGGGCCACTCACAGCAGCTCTTCCCTTCAGGTCAGTACAGACAGTGCATTTCCATCCCTCATCAAAACCACCTCGTAAGGTTTAAATACCTACCTAATACTACCAGATATAATGATGGATTTATCACATGATTCAGCTAGAAAACTGTCTTGAGCACAGGGAGTAAAACTAAACTATGATTATCACTCCACTGAAGTAACCAAACTACCACAGTTATGTCCTGTTCCTGCTATGAACCTGGGGTTCACACTATTATAATTAAAAGAGATAAAATGCATGGCCCATTCACTCTTAAAACAGTACATGTTAAAAAAACAGCTGACAGTTTGTAAGCTTAGCCATTGTCATTTTGGGCTGAAGCTGTGCCCAGGTGCACACACAGATCTTGGCTCAGAATTGCTGACCTTCTGCTCCAAGTCTATTCTCACCCAAAATACGCTTCACTTACACAAAGAAATGCGGCACACATACTCAAAAAAGGGCCAGTCAGACATGATTACACGAAGGTAAGTCCTAAAATAAGCCAACTCACTTTGTGTCCAATTTGCTTAGATCAGCAGCACAGTATGCTCTTACGAATATCAATAATGAATGCTGGAGGAAACTAAACAACACACAAGGAATGAGAAGAACTGCTGTGTGTGCATTAGACCTGTTTAGAGTTTTAGGAAGAAGTCAAGATAGCCCTGAACTATGAAAATCAGTCACATTTCACAGACATTTCACAGACTTCCAGGCTGGGATGAGAGAAAAGCTATCAGGCTTGGACTACTTGCTAGAGGAAATGGGTTCACCCGTTCTTTTCATGTCTCTCTGAATACACACCGACAAATCCAAAGTACCAGGGGAACGCTACTTCTCCTCTTGGTTAAAAAGGAGAATTTCAGTAAATTTAGGCACATCCAGAAGGGAACACCTCACACCCTCACAGGTGACTGCTTATTTGACACAGTTAATTTAGGACTGTTTGTGTAACTGCACATGAGCAAAGGCTTTCAAATGCTTTTATGCTTTCACAGTTTTAATTTTAAATGGGAGGTAATGTTACAGCTGACTTTTCTCCATTTTAACACCTCCCTTTTCTGTCTTTGCTCACAGACATTATGAATTCCAAGACAGGCTTCAGGAAGGAATTTTGGAAGTACAGCAGTACCTCCTCCCCTGTGCTAAAGATGAGGGGAAAAGTAGAATTAACATTTTTTAAAATCTGTATTCTGAGTATTTTAAATGCAAAAGGATATCTATGTGGCAGGGAAGTCACCCTCATGAAGAAGCCTGGCTTTTTCACTGCTCAGGACAAAGCACAGTTACTGTACTCAGTTAAACCTGACTGGTGCAGAGCTAGAGAGTGAAGTTCTCATTGAATTTTTCAAGAACAGGACAGAAAAATCTGCACATGCATATCAAAGGTGATGCTGAAAGAACAGAATAATGGCTCATGTAAGACCTGTGCTTAAATCAAGGCTGAAGAATATTCTCCACACTCAGTCCCCCAAAGAGGCCACCTTCTCCAGTGACCTTACAACAATCAGCTGCCACCCCAGCTCTCAGTCACAGGAGAGGAAACATCCACCATGTAATCACCAGTTATGTGCTGCAGGCACACATTCACTGAGAAGACAGATGGGGTTTCAGTGAGGTAACGGGGAGGTGTTCTTCCCCTGGTCTACAGATGGTCAGTTCAAGCTCAAAAGTAAAACATCATGACTTTGTTGAAATGAAACAAGCAGAGAAAACCACCTACAAATGAAAGAACAAGGGCAGTTGCTTGGGGAGCCAGGACGTTTGTTACAGTCCAGGTTCCCAGAGCCATCTCATGAGCAGACAGGGAACAGCTCCCAAGGCTGGTGCAATATTGATGCCCGTGTGATGGCTGGAAAGGAGCGCTCTGTCACACCCCAGCTTTCACTGACACACGGAGGAGCTGAGCTGCATTTGCCCCACAGTCCATCTTCCCAAGACTAGAACCCCCATTCTCAGCTCTGCTCCTTTTAGTCCCCCAGCTCTCATCCTTGTCAATCCCTCACTTCTGATTTTATTTCTGCTGCCTTTTGCATACTTCCACTTTCCTCCTGTACCCCATCCTATGGGTAATCCCACTGCATTTCTATTCTTCAGTGTATCCAAATGTACTTCCACTTCTCTCCTGGCCCTTCTCCAGCTCCCACTGCAGATTCTCCCATTATGGAGCGGGTCTCCTCACTGGCTCTCTTAACCCACTTCATTTCATCTCTTCCACAAACCTTGCCATCTTTTTGAGAAGGTTTTTGTTTTCCTTCTCCAGGAGATTCCAGTAAAGGTCTGTCCAACCTAGCACACTTTATTAGGAGAGAACTGATCATGGGAAACTAAGGAGGTGTATTAGTGAGAGCTGAACCAACCGCAGTGCACAAAGCTTAACTTCAGCAGCACACCGTGGAGCAGGCCAGCAGCCAGAAGGTCACAGTGTAAGCATGCTGATACTCTTGAACATTTTTTTTCTGGCAGGTAAATGCCCTTCATCAGTCAACTTGTTTGTCCCATGAATAGCATCAAAGGAATGCTGCACTGTTTGAAGAGAGGCACTAAGCATGTGTAATGGAAAGAGACATCCCTTAAAAAAGAGAAAAGACAGGCAGCTTGAACAAATTAAGAGCTGGAAAGAATGGACTCCCTCGATGTCTTAATGGCCATTGGTTATTACAGTAATACACCAACAACCAGTTACAGAAAGGGTGCTGGACTAGATCCTGGCAAGGCAAAGAAAAAATACCTTGCCTTGCAAGGTATTTGTCTAAAAGTGAGGCAAAACCACTGCTGAGGAACAGTGTATAATCATCAGAATCACAGACATGCACAGTACAATGCCTTCTAGCACAGTGGGACACAGCCCTGTGCCAGGTGACACTACAACATACTCAGTCCCTAGGGCCCTGTCACATGTGAAGACAGCCTGATGCTCAGCTGATGTTCAGCTGCCACAGCAGCACAGACCTCAGGAGGGGCTACAAACCCCAGCAACAAAATGAGGTATGTTCTGCAGTAAGACTTCTCTCTGCCATCCACACTGCAGTCTCCAAACCCAGGACCTTGCAGTTCTCAGGAGAAATGAGATGTTGCGAGCCTTGGGGAATTTGGGCGTACAGGGACTCTAAAAGCTTCACTATTAAATGTTCCATCATCCTCACAGGCACCATAAAGGCTGGGCCCACAGTTTGTGATCCAAGCAATGAAAGGCAGCTGCTCGTGAGCTTCAGTACCTTGACAGAGCACAGACACACATGAAATTCATGCACCGAGTTTAGTGTCAGCACAGCATCCTGCCCACAGAGTCTACAGGAAGGTATTCTTATGATGTGAAGACAGTCCTTCTTCCTACAGCAGCGAGCCTCTGGGAGCCATTTGGGAACTTCCTTTTGGCCCACCAGCACTACTGGCATATTTACTATTAAGTTCTATATCTACATTCCACACAAAGGATGTTGAAATCCAAGCAAGATGCTTTTTTTCCTCGGTACCTTTCTATACCTGGCCTGATTTTTAAGTGCTAATGGAAAAACTGAAGAAAATACAGCAGTAGAAGAGTTAAGTATTCCAGCAGCCTCTCTAAATGATTTAACAATTTGTGTTGCAGTTAAGAGTACACATAGATTGCTTTGCCTTAAAAAAATCAAGTTCATAAATAGTCAAATAAACAACAGGAAAGAAAAGGCTCAGTGAAGGCTACATTTTAGGACATTCAGACTATCTTGTAAATATACTGTTTGCCAGTGGCTGTAAGTCAAACTGCAGCAGTATTTCAGACTGCCATGGAAAGTATGCCTGCATTAAAACCCAGCACAAGAAACTTTGAATTCCTGACAGCATGTGGCCGTGCATGAGATCACTGTGAAAAGCTGCAGCATTTTCTTGAGCTCTTTATTTTTGTTTCCTGAGAAGTTTGAAACCATAATCAGCAGCTTATACCCAAAGTCTAGATATGAAGTCAGCACAGACTGGACTAAGTCCAGGAGTCGCATTAGTTTACAATATGCAGGAAAAGAACAAAATCCTATCCAAGGAGATCTGGAGCACTAGAATGCTATTTAATGAAGGCTGAACAGAACTAGAGGACCGCTCTAGTGAGGACACTACATAGGGATTTCAATTGGATAGCATAATTTCATTTTTATAGTCAAATTCTCACTTTCTTCCCTCAAGGGTATGTGTGCATATGTATGAAAGTATCCTATTAAACAATTTGGCATATGTAAGTTCTCAACTGGTTCTTTTTTTGAGAGCTTTTTTTGGCTAAGTATTACCATTATTTCTTGCAAGTCATTATGAGGAACAGTGTGAGAGCATCAAGTTCCTAGTATTTCAAGGGTGTGTGGGTACGTAAAACGCACCTGCATAGAAATTGGGTTTTAAAGGAAGATATGTTCTGTTGGTTGGGATGAGCTTTTTTTCAGCTTTTTTTTCATCTACTGACTATAAGGAAATTTTACGTCAGAATAAACACACAACTCACCTATCCTTTCTTTTTGTCTTGCAATCAGGCCGCAAAGAACAGAAGTCAGGCAACCTGGTAAGTACTTGAAAAATGACTTCTGAAAACAGAAAGGCAGGGAGGAGAAAAAGGAGTAAACTGAGGGATGCCAAGGCGAATCACCTCTAGGAATGCCAGAAATCTGTATTTAGTGTGGACTGCTTTTGTGTTTTGTTTCAAAAGTTGTTTCTCTGTGGAAGTCATACTGTTAGTTGTGTTTCTTTTTTGAATCGGTGAAGCAAAACACTGAGAGTGTTCCACAATCACTACTTTGTGGAAAATACCTTAACGGGAGCATCCAATAGCAAACATTGTTAAATACTGTAACAAATTTATCCCTCACTACACAAAAATAAAACTAACATTTTATTTCTATTTCCTTATCTACAGGGCTTAACTGCTTCTGTTCATTGACTCTTTTTTCCTCTTTAATATCCTCTATCATGAGAAAAATAAAAAGTTTGGGCTCCATACAGAATTTTTCAGTTTTTAAATTTGGAGACTGCAGCAGGCCTTTTGCTTCCTTTCAGTTACCCTTATGAAGAGATAGGGGTTGGAAAAAAAGATCTCAGAACAGATTTGGGGTCCAATTGTGTTGGAAGAATATACAGTTAACCCATTTCCATCTACTGAAATTGCTTCAATTAACTTTTTTCCCCTTCCCATTTTTAATCCCATCAAATGTTATGCCAGCTAATTCTCTCTCTTTCCAAGCACTGGTATTATTAATTAATCAGGATGGAGTCCTATAAATACTCATATTTCAAGTTTATAGAGTATGCTGGCTACCTCTGCCATAAATAAAAGCTACTTACACAACATGCAGCCAATATACAGAGTCCATGTCTGCTAGAACTGAGCCATCACACTCCATTAAGCTCCAGTTAGATTACAGCTTTTCTGTAACCTGTCCCACACCACGTATCAGTCTAATTCTGCTGTACTCCTTTTTGGTCAAGTATTAACATATCAGCTTTAGCTTCTAATATTACCTTCCCTATGAATTTGCTACAGAGAGGCCATACTCAATACCACCGATCCCTCGAGACCAGTCTTAGGGTGATCTGGTGTCCAGTGTAGGTGTTCAGGATATTTCCTGAGACTCATACGACAGGTCACTAAAGCAGTGGTAGTACTGCTAAAGTGGTAGTGGTGGAGGGCATTCACAACCAATTACAGGTAAATTCTTGACAAATTTGAGAGCAAACCACAAAACCTCAGTTCCAATGCTAGCCGTGTGACCCAAGACTTCTGTGACTCAAGTCACATGAAAAGGGTATTTTAACATACTTTATTCTTTAGGAGTTTCCATAAAACTACCTTCAAGTAAGCCAAGGCACAGCTGTGCCATATCCTACAACACCAAGGAGCATGAAGATGCTGCAGTCTCTCCCTCAATATATCCCACTTCCTGTGTAACTGCTCCCAATACCTGATAACATTTTTCAAATTGTTGGTTCAGCAGGTTGGAGGAAGCTGTCTTCTGGCAGAGAAAGACAAATGCTAGTACAGCTTCACCCCTTCCTGGCAAGTAATTTATCTGAATTAGATTAAGCTTTTCTGACCTCCTCCACCTACCCAGGGCTTGGGTTAAATTCCAGGGTCACCTATCCAGCCCCTGCTGTACAAACGGGACACAGCTGAATAAACAGCTCTGCCCTCCTAACATACAGCAGTGGGACTCAGAAAAATGAACAGGCTGGTTCCTGGGACTCCTGACACCACTCCAACAGTATCAATCGTTTTCACCATTATAACTGATACTGAAAGTCAGTCTTGCATGATAAAGGCAGATACTGTAACTTTAAAACACACACAGAGGTTAATTTAGAGGGCATTTGTACAGACAGCCCATCAAACATAACTAAGAAGTCAGATGAGCAAGCGAGAAGATTGTGACTTCTACTTTAACATATTTAATCTGACATTGGTTTAACTATAGTATTTATCAATTTAGGATACAGCATTACAGAAAAATACTGAAAAGCTTTTTCTGAAGAGTAGCAAATAGTTCTCCTCCGCTCTCCACAGTGTACAGTCCAATACATATTGACAGTGAGTGCATCATCAGATCTGTATTGAAACCACACTGATAACACAACCTAATTCATATCTTAGAAACAGCACATTGCCAACTCTGATAGCAGCACAAGTAAAGCATCTGTTATTCTACAAAGCCTTGAAACCTTTTTTTAAAACATTTCAACTCTGAATTTGGCTTCTACTTGAGTAAAAGAATGGATTTTTAAAAAGCCCACTAGTATTCAGGGCTTCTTGTTAGAGTACATTTGATCAGATTTTAGAAGTAAGTACTTTGTGCTTAAAAAAACCAATAAACAATAGAAGTTCAGTTGTTTGGCGTTTTTTCTTTCTGCCATTATCTTTACAAATATGAACTGGGTGTTAAGTAACTTCTTAAGTCAGCAGTGTAGGCTAAGGATGGCAACCAATTGACAAAGAATGCCTGCAACTAAATTTGTCTGATAAAGTTCCCTTAGATAAAACCAGCTATTTGTCTATAAATGACTGACGTGGCAATCATGATTCTCAAAAATCCTACAAAACAAAACCTTACAAAGAGAGGACAAAGAACTAAAATTTCCTATCCCCAAGATACTGATAACAGTCATGAGCTCATCAGGTACTGGTTTTACAGCCTCCCCCTATTTAATAGGCTGTGAAGTCCTTATCTCTTTCTACAGTATTACAATCATCTTCTCACCCTCCCCCCTCCACTGAAGGAATATCATACCAGCAAGCTCCTCTTTGGCAGTTCAATGCATGTCTGATTAAACAGAGCAGTTTTTCATAACTTCTGTTTAACCTTGAAATCTGCTGCTTCTATTTCAGACCTGATGAAGTGCTGGTGTGCCTGCAAGCTTGGCTCATTTTTTCCCTCCATACCAGCTGGTCTAATAAATTACCTCTTCCTAACAACCACATGTTAGCTATGTCCTTAGATCATACACAGCTAAACACTATTATGCCACTTCAAACTTGTATTAAACCATGATAAAGAGTACTGCTGGCTTAAGAAATAATAAAAAATCCAAAGTCACTCGAACTACTACCTTGCATTACAGGTAGTCATTCACCTTCCCCACTCCTCACACAGATGAGTGTTTATATGCAAGGAAAGGATTACTTTTAAATAATTGCCAGGAACATGAGCATTTGCTGTTTAACCTGCTCTAAATATATAATAAGATATATAGACTGGACATTTTAATAAATTTGAGGTGAGTCCAGGCCTGATGGTTAGGTTCCCAAACTGTCTGCCAGAGAGCATGAGTGCTAAACATGCAGTTTGCATGATTTACATTTTAAAGCAACTTTTTCACCTAATTTGAGAAAGGGAAGGGGGCAGGGAAGGAGCAGTTTGTTGCAGAAAAATCACCTCTCTTCAATCCATGGGTAAAAGGTCCTTTCTTTAAGGTCTGGCAGTTGGAGGCTTAACTCCGGTTTCAGACATGCCTTTATTTGGAAACAATGCGGGAGCAGGCAAGGCAGGGCTTTTTCATAGATGCTGCCTGGCCACAGGCAAGCTAACAACAACTTGGCAAAATGAGTGGCAGCTCTGCACAATCAATACAGCCATATGCTCCTTGAACAAAAAAAAACCAAGCATGGAGTTTACGGTCTGAAAAAGCAAACAAACAAAAAACCCCTTTGTAATTGCTTATTAATCATTAAAGGAAAGAGGCGGAGAGCAGAGTTCCATCCACATCCCGGAAAGCTGGAGGCTCACGCAGCTGCACTCCTTGGGACACGTACTGCCCGGAACACAGCGCTAACTTCAGGACTGCAGCGCACCTGCCCTGGAGCACAAGCACCAGCTCCAGATCTGAGAGCACAGGCGTGCAGGGCACAGGCAGCACTGGCCATGAATGGGAGGGGGACAGGGGCTGGCTGAAGTGCTGACAAATGACTCGATGTAAAACTCAAACTGCACCCCATCAGTGTACCAAAACGCAGGAATTCGGGGCAGCTCCCGCGCCGGTGTTTGCACTCAGCTGTTCCCAGCAATACCTGCAAGATGGCTCCTTGAGATCACATCCCCCTTCTTCCCACAGACAGGGAGAAGAGACTATTTTTACACTGCCGCTGACCACTTTGACAAAAATAAATGCAAGTAAAACTTGAGGCCAGTCATCTTCCTGATACTCCTATCTCCCGGGGCCTCGGGAACGTTAGTGGCAGAGGAGACCAAGCGAGAAGAGCAGACCCTGAGAATTTGAAGTAATAACCTGACCTCAAGCAAAAGATCAGGATCTGCTTGCATTTTCTTTCTCCACCCTGCTTTCTCTCACACCAAGAAACACTCTCAGCTAGAAAAGCTGACATATCTTCAGAAATTGTTCTTTTTTCTTTCGGAAAAAGACTCCATCAAGTTCCATTCAGGTTTTCTTCCCTACCCTCTTCCTCTCTGGTACTGCCAAGGTCAGATACAGGAGCCATACAAAAAGGCATGAAAGCAAAACAGAAGGAGGAGGTATCTATTTAAAGGTGCTTTCATCCTCTTCAGAAAAAAACTTTTTGTTCCAGAAGTTAAAGCTCACACTCTGCACAATCTTAAGCTTGCGGTTTTCCCTATGCTCCTGAAGCATTGGCTCAGTGCTGTTGAAATCAGGAAAAAATATCCACTTTACTGCTGATCCCAGCCATGGTGCTGAGTAGACCACCACCACTAAGCCAGTCTCTCACTTCCAGCCTTTCTAGACCACAGCAGAAACACCTGGCTTCTACAATAGGAACTCATATCCATCCTTGATGGATGGCTGATACGAGAAAGAAGGGGAAATATCTATTAAAATATTATTTGGCTAAGGAAAAGCCTAGCTTTCCAACTAACAAGGTTTTTCTTTCCATTGGACAGATTTGTGATGAAGGTTTGGCATCTGTTCAGCTTTTCCTCTGTGGCAAGTAACTTTGCTGTCTCCTGCAATGGATGCAATCAGCACAACTTTGGCTACCTGCATGTGACATTCAAAAGCCTCTCATCCCCAACAGTCTTCCTGTGTTTTCCATCATGAAATACATCTTGCAGATGTACATGTTTATTTTTCCACCTAATCCCATGTACAGAGGCCACATTGCTAAAGCATCTTTAGTAAGCAGGAAGAAGGTGGGCAGGAGACTGTGGCACAAGTCCCTCTTGTAGGAAAAGGGCTCAAGACTGAGCAGCGTGGGAGAACTCATGCTTACTTAATCATGCAAACTGCAGGATTAGGCAAGCGATAAATATGCTTTCCTCTCAGAGGACTCTGAAGGCCTCTGTCAAAAAGGCAGCCTATGTTTCCCACCCAAAAGCAGACACTGCCTCTTTAGTCACCCTACAGCAAGGGCTGCTGAAAGCTGAGGTTAATAAACGATTTTCCTTCTTTCAAAATTGCATCACATCTCACTAGACATGACCAATTTCCTGTTCCACTCAGTTTCCAGAACTGATGAGAGCTCTTGGAAGTATTATTTCTGATAAAGTGTATTTGAAAATTTAAGACTTTTTGCATATTCATGGTCACAGAGCATCTCTGTTAGACTTACTGACTGCTGAAGAGTTGCCTCTTAAGAAGAAAGATTTCAATTTCAAAGCAAGTTGGAATGATTTTCTAAACCATCCTAAACCTTCAGAATCTATTTAACCTCTTTTGAGATTCACAGTTGTTTTCAGGCCTTTTGCTTGGATTTAAGAACTGCTTCATCTATGTTTACACTGGTTTTTTGAGCTGTTTCTTGACCAAACCAAATCAACTAGTTTGGTTTAGATTTTAATTTTATACAGAATCTAAAAAAAAAATCCAAGAATTATTTTCTTCCTCTTCCTTCTATGGATTGTGCTATTAAAAGGGTCCTGTGGTACAAATTTTGGGTCGAGAACACAGTAATGCGTTGTTCCTTTTCATCCTTTCTGTTTAGGAAAGGAAATATTATTAGAAGTGGAACAGTAACACTAATTTCAGTACAGTCCTAAAACTTAGAGCTTTAACTGCCTGATTCCAGGGTAGCTATAACAATGTTCAGTAGTTTTGCCCATTGCACTATTACAACACCGTAGGAAGAACCACAGAATATTGTGAGTTGCAAGGGACCCACAAGGATCACTGAGCCCAGCTCTAAAGTGAATGACCCATACGGGGTATGAACACACGACCATGATTTATCAGCACCATGCTCTAACCACGTGAGCTCATAAATATGAGGGATTGGCATTTCTCCAAGAGTTTTAATCAATGCTCTCAAAAAATGCAATAGCAACTGATTGTTACCTTAAAGTTAGTGAAGTACTAGTATTCCCTGTAATAAGGCTCATAAACACTACAGATTGCATATAACAATTGGCAATTTTCAAGAGAGCCACCACAGCAGGGCAGCCCAGCCCTGCAGGGCACTTTATGACAAGTGAGCCAGAAGCTGTAATCAATTCAGTGACAAAAATAAGCCCAAAAGACATGAACAGCAACTCAACTACTAGAAGCTGATTTATTTCCACAGTAGCTGGATGTAAATACTTCCTCTTCCCTGCACTGCTAGACTTCCAATTCAAGGAATATATTAAGAGATTGAGAACCTACATCCAGCACTGTGGCTCCCTCTGATTGTTGTATTGTGTTAAAATTATTGTGAGAGTATGTTCAGCCTAGTTAGCCAAGAACTTTACCACCTCTATAATTAACTCTGGAATCTGACATCATCATCCCCTCAAGGTTCTCTTAAAATTTTAATAGCCTGGTTTATGAATATTCATTTGCCAGCATTACAGTTCCAGGGATTTATGAAAACCCAATGGCATGTCAGTGCTCAAAGAGGTTCTATTACTTCTGCTTCTTCCTTAACATATTTATTGCAAGTCAGGAAGTGCATCAAGCCTGCAGTTGGTCCAACCATCTAGGTCATTTCATAGAGATTAAGTGGCACAGCAGACATGCAGTGCTGCAGCCAAGGGTGCCTATTAATCCCTCCAGTGGACCTGATGCTTCTTCACAGGCCTCATCGATTCTAGGCTATAAAAACTGTTTCTCCCTTATCTCCTCCTGTTTCTCTCCTCCTACATGCCACTGCAATTACAAGCCAAGCACACGACAGCCAGCCCTTCAAAGGCTGCTCCTGTGCAAAAGAACAGTTGCCTAAACCACAGAGTTTATCAGATGTGTACAGGCAATTATTCCCCACAGTCAGCTTGTTTCAGCACATGCTACAAGACTGATGGAACTGGCACACTTGCAACAGCTAAATAAAGTTTGTGACACTTTGGTCCATTACCAAGAGGTGTAAACAGTTCTTCTGTATTAAAATGTTTAACTTGTTTGACAGTTTTTTGTGTTTTCCAAATTGTGACAGTGCTGAAGTTTTAGGCCACTGGCTTGGACATCATTTTATGTCAGACATGTGGCCCAACCATCCCCAGATGTGAAGCATCTCCCGTTTTAAAAGCAGAGCTCAATAAAAATTCATAGTGCAGGTAGATCAAAAGTTCTTATGAATCTGAATAGGGCAACGAATATTTAGAGCACAGCTTGCAAGGAATGTGAAATTCAAGGCTACATTTAATGCGTTAAACCAGGTATGTATTAAGCTAGAAGTTTCCTCCTAATAATCACGCAAACTGTAAAGCAAAACTAGAAAGCCAAATAATGTCACTTCTCCTAAGTATTCCTTAGCTATGTTTCTCCTTTGTCAGCAAAGAGGAAGCTCAGCAAAGCTCAGAACTACTTCTGTAATTTCCTGGCAAAACAAATTTAGTTAGAACTTTCTGAAGTTACTGTCAAGCCTTACCTTACAATAATTTATGCAATTATGTGATTTTCCCCTCAGCACCACTGCTTTAGAACAAAGAAGGTAAGAGGTTTGATCTGTCATAAATGAGCATTCCAAGCTTCTCGTTTCTGTTTCTGTTCCAAATATTTACAGAACAAAGAAAAGCTCTCAATTTGGAAGAGTAATTTCCAACAGCACCATTTGGAAAACGCAATATTTCAAGGCATCTCCAAAGAGAACCTGTAGACTACTCTGCAGGAAAAAAGAGAAATGTAAATAAAGAATAACAAGTAATAAAAAAGATATAATCCCTGAAGGGAAAGAGAGGACAAATTAGAGATCAGCAACTGAAACAGTGAAGAAAAAAGGTCAGAAGTCCTGACGGATGTAATCATGATCCTATTTTAAAAAGGGAAAGGATAAAATTGTGGCTGATACAATGACCTATGGGCCAGTGCAGAAAGTCTGAAGTACCATAAATCAAATGGCTTGGTAGAACATCATCACTTGCAATTTTTCACTTGATGCTTCCTCTAGCTCCCAGGTCACAGCTTTGGCCAGAGCCTGGTGCTTGGGAAGACTATTGAGAATTCCTGCCAGAGCCTGGGGGAAAGCTCTGCACTACAGGCAGTCCTGGACACGGGTCAGGGTACAGCAAGCACACATCACTGTGGTTGAATTACACTGTTTCTGCTTTGCTTCTGTAGAGAAACCAGCTTATTTGGACTTGTTTTTTAGCTTCCTAGCCTTCTCGGGGGAGGGAATAATTTATGCTGTGTCTTCAGAACACAAAGACCTATTGTCAAAGTCACAAGATGCCTGTTTGCCCTAACTGGGAGAGATCCTTTGTGGTGCAGGGGGAAGGGGAACCTTTCACTTGTATGGGATCTCCTTTAGAAGCAGAATGGGGTTTTTTAATTATTATGATTGTTTTAAAAAGCAACAGAAGTTTAAAATAATTTACTTCAAGAATCTGAGCCAAAAGCTTGATTGTTGTTTTGCTAAGAGCTCCAAAAGTAGGTGAAAAATATCCAAACTGAGTCTGGCCTGCAAAACTCTACCACCACCATCAATCCCCTTTATTTATTTATTTTTAGTGGCTTGCCAGTTAAATCTCTAGCCTGCAACAAAATCAGGTTCGGGTAGCTGTCAACCCTTAAAGCTAAACAGCTACAACACTTGGCAGGTGGTTTTAAGAAAGACTTTTAGCTACAAAGAAAAACATGATAAGCTGGATAAAGCTGAATGCCCAATTTTTTTTGGCACCCATACTCTTGTAGGATATACAGCCGTGTTGGCCAGCTTCAGGGTCCTGAATTGTGTAAATATTTCCAAACATTTTGAGCCTGTCTGCCTTGCTGGACCACCCAGAGGGAGTACAGCTTGATGGCCATGGGAACAGTACCACCAACTACATTGTTTTTTACTGAACTCTACTGAATACACTTAACCTCCAGCGAACTGACAGAATTACTCCTCTGTGGAGGAAGATCCACACATGCCTGCCCAGCAGGAGATGCAGTAAGGCATCTTTTTGCAGGCAGAAGGGCACATCTCAGCCCCATCAGCTTTCATGGTCGGGTTTCTCCCACCAGTTTAGCAACATGCAAGGAACACACTTGTGCTCTGCTCCCCTGCTAACAGGGAAAGTGCTTAACACAAAAATCTGTGTTCGTGGAAGCAACACAGACCCCAGAAAACTTCATGGTAATTTAACTAATTGTTACACGTCACAAGAGAGAAGCAATTCAGAAGTGTTAATCAGCCTGAAGCTCGTTTCAACTCAAACCATTCATTATACCCTGAAGCTGAGCAGCAGGTTGTGTTTCACAGACTGAGTCAAAGATATGAATTAGGAGTGAAACACCCCCGAGTACCGGATGAGGCATTGTCAGGGTACAGGTCATGTAAGTGAAGTCATGTTGAGAACGAGCCATTTACGCCTCCTAGGGTGTAATCCCATGATGCAATACTTAGATTAAATCTTAGACTATTATCCCAGCATATCAACCCTGTCTGCTCCCAGCAGAGGTGTCTGGAGATCCTGTTTAAACTAGCTCATTTATCCAATCAAGACAGTAGAAACAAAAGCATGAGAGAGCTCCTCTTGTGACTCTTGGGGATGGTGCTGTGCACAGCCAGGAGTTGGACTTGATGATCCTTGTAGGTCCCTTCCAACTCAGCATATTCTATGATTCTTTAAGAGCTCCCCTTGAAGACACCCTTACCTTTCCATCTCAGTGCCTGGTCCCTAACCCTTGATCTCTCTCAACTCCTGCTTCTCTCCTCTCTGTCTATCCAAAGCCTTGCACAGGGAGCAAGGGGCCTGCTGTGGAAGGCTACTCACGACACTAGAAGTACAAGAAAGTGAGCCTAATAGTTCTTGATTTATCTGAAGTGTTTGCTGAGAGGATTATGTGTGGAGTCACTTCTTTCCTGACAATTAACTTACATGGAGTTGTGCCGTCATGACATTTCATTTTCTGCATTAAATCTCTCACAGGCACTGGAAATCACTCATAAAATTCTACTCAATTACTGGGCCCTGGGTTTAAATCAAAAATATGTGTCCATTTAATATTTCTACCAATGTGTTACTTCTGTGCTGGCTTCAGTCAAGCTGTAAAGTACATGTGACATCAAATGTAAGTCTTTCATAGCTGCAATTCGAAATTATCCCCCAATTTCACTTATATCTATTTTTACCTAGGTCCAGACAAGCCAGCACAGGCAGTATTTGAGCTTTGGTCATCCAAGACAGGAGTTTACATATACCTCAAATCAAAGGTGCAGAACTAAGTAATTTCAAGTAGAAGACTCTTCAAACTTAAGTCCTCGTGACACTCTTCCTAGAGGCAAGTTGATCATGGGCAGTTTTAACATTGGGCTAGAAGACACAGCAGTAGACTTGGTCCAAGAATCAATACAGGGTCTTAAAATAAAAGAGAAGTTCTCTTTTGCATAAGAATATAAGCCCAGCGCTTGCACAACACATTTTCCCACGTGCCTTACCATCATTTGTTTAAGTTTCTAAATCAAGCAAACTGAGGCTGTCACAAGCACAGTATGATAGACTTTGCATCACAAACATTTAAATGTTGACATCCTACCTGATGAGGTGAAAGCAAAGTATTGAGGAACCTCACAGAGCTCACAGACCCTCCAGTTCTTATCTCTTCTCTTGCCATCTAACCTGAGCCAACCCAGTGTTCCCTACTCACCTGTCCTGCATGCTCACTCCCACACTGAGCAACTCTTTTCAAACCCTGACTCTTCCTCTGCTGCCAATTCAGCACCCACGCTGGCACAGCCATGGTGAGCAGGTCTGAGCAACCCACAGGGCTTGAGAGGAAGTGGAAAAAACTTCTGACAGAGCAGCTCCCTGATCTGTGTGGCCACGTTTCCATTGATGCTATTGGAAAGAGGTTCTGGAGCAAACTGGGAATGGAAAGGCAAGTGGGAAGGATTCCTAAATTGGTATTTTAAAGCAAGGTTGCCACTTCCACTATTCCTATCTGCCAATCCAAACCATCAGCTGCCTAAAGTAGTCAGAAGAACAAAATTGGTAACCCTGGCCTTGAACAAAAAAATTAGGAGATCTCACATTTTGAAACTTGCCCACCTGAAGCCTGAATCCACTCTAAGACAGCCCTAAGCACCAGTCTACAAGCAAATGAATAGCAAGGCCACTCTTGGCCTCTCTTGTTTAAAGCAGGGCAGTTACAAAGAACACAAAGTCTCATCGATGATTTTATGGTTTTTTTCTGCAATTAATAATTGCTATGAATCCTACCTAATATGTCTGGAACACATAACTTACTCAGAGAACAAAATGTTGGACAGAAGTGTTGATACTATGTTTTCTCCTTTGCCTTGAACCCTTACAAATCTTTATAGCCAGCAAATACACTTCGTCCAAATAGCCAGAAACATGATTAACACCAGAAAATCTAAGCCTCTGTGACTCTCTCTGAGTACGTGCCAGGATGGATCATTTTTCTTTGCCCACCTAAACATAGCTCTTACATATAAATGGTTGTGACTTCACCTAATGACTGAACAACAAAGGTTTCCAGTCTCTGACTGGAAGAGAAATGCCAAACATTTGCATATACAGGAGCTTTTTTTTAACTTCACAACTCTTTCAGATCCTTTCAGAGTTCCTCTGATCCCAGCACTTATCTCTTATCTGGCACACTATGCTGTAAATGAGCATGCAATCATCAAATCTGTCTGTTTGAGCTCTGATGTACTTCAAGACAACCAATTCTTTGCTACTTTTTTAAAAAATCTAACCTAGCCAGGTTTTCTACAGCCTAAAAATGCCGTTCCCACCTCTGCAAGATCTCCATCTGGACAGGTCACTCTTCAGGTACACACAGCAATCAGGAGCCCTGATGAAGGCTTGGTACAGATCCCTGCAGTCCATCCCTGCTGGCACCAGCACTGAGCCTGCCTGGCCCTTCACTGCCTGACTCGCAGCTGCTCAAGGTGGCAACACATTTGTGTAAGTCTGTTTGCCACTTACAGACACGGGTACACACACATCTACCTGCCTGGTCCCCACTCCTCCAAAATCCCTGGCAGATGTCAAGGGTAGATTTACATGTCATTTCATGAAATTTACCTTTGTCAGCATACGTGGTCACTTCAGTTAGTCCTTATTGCTCTGAATAAGCCAAAAGACCCTTATCCTTTCTAGAAATGTCAACAAGAGGAAAAAAAAAAAAACCAACAAAGTTGCCCACACATCAAATACAAACAATTTTTGCATACAGATGTTTCTTCCACAAGTGTTCTGACTGACTAACGTTTTGGGTACAAAACCACTCTAGTCAGTTGAAGCACAATTCTAGATGATTGCTACGTAAGCAGAATTGACCACAAGCAAACTCCTAATGGTTTTGTTCATCCTCAGTACAGTTGGTTGACTGAAAGTGCAGTGTTGATTTTTTGCAGAGCTACAGTTTCCAATGATTCCACATATAAACTGACAATGCATTTTGACGATGTCAAAACTGCATCTGCCACAATTACATTTGTAGCATACCTTGACATATCTGTGTACTGATAAGCAAAGTATTTTAGTATGCAGGGCTCTATAACCAAAACATATTCTGTGCTATTTTTTAAAGTTTAGTTCAAGGAATGGAAGTAAAAAAAGATGCGAAATTTCAACCTGAGAATTTGGTTCTTAAATCTGTAATGCAGCCTTTAAAGACCTGAGTTAATTTTACAGGTATGAAATGAAGTTTCCCATTCCAAAACTCAACTTTCATCTATAAATGCAAAATTTCCTTACTTTCCAAGCCAACCCTTTCTATCCAATCAGAATGAAAGGATGGGGGTTGAGCTGTGTTTTCAAAGTGTACAACTGTGTACAATTCACACAGCTTTTGCTGAGTGCAACTCAGGGAGTTAGCATATGTTTTTTGTTTGAAACAGGTTAGTAAAAACTAACTCTAGGGCATGCAGTAAGCTTTATTTGCCTCAGCTTCAAGTTGCTTAGAATTACCAACACTAAAGCCTTGAGTCTGCTTTTCAAATGAATTATATGCTCTGGATGTTTGACTACAATAAGAAATATATCATTCAAGGTTAACTTCACTCACTGCAAAAAATTGCTACTTCTCTTCACAATGAAGAGGTAAAAAAGTGAAATCCAGTGCTGCTGGAGCAACAACTGTGTTGGTTGTTCAGCCCCACTTGCCTGTGTTAAAACATCTGTCAGGTTTTTATTATTGGAACTGAAGGCAGGCAGGTGTTACAATGACTGACACTAAAGCCAAGTGAACCAAGGTCTCAACTCCCAGACCTATCTTGTGGCTACTGAGTCAGCCTTACCAAACCCTAGACACCACTGGAACGCCAACAGCTGCCTGAAATGCTGCTTTCAGTAGGATTTCACCTTGCTTTCAGGGCCAGTTGCCACTTAATGGAAAATGACATTGAAATACTGTCCATTTTTCCCTCTAATATAAACAGCTGGGGCAATTATTTTCTCAGAGTTAAAGAGTTATTCTGGCTGTCTCTGAGGCTTAACTGGGCTTCTTGTCAGAAAGGGCAAGATTGAAAAAGTCACATGTGAAGCACATATGACTTGCATATTCTCCAGATCATTTGGTGCAACTGTTTTGAAACAGTAATCCACACTCCTTCATCCTTCCACAGAGAGCTGATGAGAGACAGCGCTACCTTTGTTTTATTTTAGGGAATAGACAATAATTTTGTCTAAATATAAGGCTGATATAAGAGAGCAAGAATGAAATCCTGCACATCTTTGCTGACTGCCAAGAGTTTTACAGGTATAAGCCACAAGGAGCACATTTGGCAGTCATTAACTCCACAGAAATATTATTTACTTCTCACACTACTTTGGCACACAATGTCTGGACTAACACCTGAATGCAGTCCCTTTGTAACAGACACTGGTAACAGCATGGCATTTTTTGGTGTCAAGTGGCTCAGTTCTGTCAGGAAATTGCACACGTCCTTCGTAATGGTCTGATGGAGCCTCACGCTGCTTTAGAAATGTATCTGGCCTTAAATATTAGGACACATGATGCTGGATGTCCAAGTTCCTCGTGATGCTTTTTTGTATACATGAAGAGAGACATGCCTGGAAAGCCAAATAATTTTAATCTGGGTCTTTGAAGATCAACTTTACAGATTTATTTTTTTAAACTCTGAAAACTGGCATCATTAGAGCAAAGAGAGACCATTCCATCAACTAAATCCAAATAAATCAGCAAAGAGTCAATGCATAATTGTTGCACCCTCTCTACTGAAAGACTCCCTTCAACACACCACCACGTGAATCAGTGACATCAGAAGCATTTTTATCACCAGTTACCCAATGCATTCTTATCTGCTTAAGGCAGACTCCAAGTAGGACGTGTTTTGCTCATTAAAAATCACGACCTTCCAATGTGTCTGTTAACTCTAAAGCGTCTAGTTGGGAATACAGCAAAACCAGGGAATTAGCAAGGTGAGACCATTGTGCACACCAATTCCTTTGCAAGCTCACTGTTTCCCTCCAGGAGCCAAAGGGAGGCTTCTCCATGGAGAAACAGAACAGAGAAGCTTTTGCATTCAGCAAGAAAAACACACTGCAGACTGCAAGGCCTCTGCAAAGAGAATAATCTCAGCCACCCCGTTACTGCAAACTATTCCACAGCTTTTGCCTCCTGAAAATTACGGTGAAATTTCCATCCACAACAGCCAACACACTGGGGAGCAAACGTGAACTCAAACAATGGCGATTTAAACTAAATAAGCTTGTGCCATTTTCTCCTCTGTTCATTTTATTAAAGGTTTCATAGACAAGAGCTGATCTTGTGAACATATTCTAAGAAAGTAAAATGACAATGATGCACTTAAAAAACCCCCAAACCACAAACCACAAATTCCACACATTCTTAATCACCTTTTGCATAAACAAATGTACTAAACTATATACAGCTTTCAAACCACTTCATCAACATAGAGACAAGAGAAACCTCAGCTCATAATGTGTAAGACAGACACTTCCCAAACAGAAAACTTGCAAAAGATTCCAATGACCTGTCCAAATGTCTTGGTCACAAATGGCTCAACTCCACCATCTCCAAGTCTACCTGGACTCACTGTGAAGGGGCAATGTGCACTACCATTTTCCTTTTCCTCTACTAGATAGTTTTGGGGAGCTCTGTGTACAGTTATAGTGTAATCTTTCTTCTCTGTATAAAAAGTAAACACGGCATAGTCAAAAATAGATTAAAACTGCTTTATGTCCCCACTACCTTTATCCCATAGAAAGTATCAAATACAAAGAATTTAGCAAAGAAATGTCAAGCGCACAGCTATAGTTCTGCTGAATAAAGCTCAGAGAAATCTGAAATCCTCCTTCCTACTGGAAATTTTTGCCAAAAATGTCATTTAGCAATGCAATCAAGACAAAACAATGTGGGAGAGGCAGAATTAACTTTTAAATTGAGATTGGAATGAGAATTTACCTGTTCTAACAAGTTTAAACCTCTGCTTCACAAAGAGGAGCTGATATTGTTACTTTTCCTCAATCAAAATGTTTCCTGCATTGCACCCTTAGCGCACTTGAGTCTGAAATTCAAGTTAAGAGTTTCTGCACACTCTGGGGTATCCAACTTCCACATCTGACATCTCTGTGGTCTGTTTTAAGGCTTTAAGGCATTGACACCTTCTAGCAGGTTTACAGGAACACAACACGCATGTTAAAATGGTGGAGCAATTTATAGCAACTTGCTTTTTAAAATATAATTAGCAAAGGAAAAGAAAATCAGATCATATAAAAAGCATGCGTATTAAAAATACTGATTTTATTGGAAGCAATGTAAAAACATTTAAAAGTCAGTATCAGACTGAAACACAAATCTGTTATACAATACAAAAATTAAGAAGCTGTCTAAAGGAGTATATTGGTCAGGCAGTTTCTTCCTAACCCTCACTGCTTCTGCAGGTAGAAGGATTCAATCTCCTATAAAATATGCAGATCCAGGTGATTATTTAAATATATAGCTAACAAAGTCTGTGTGAGAAAGATTCACTGTATGGGGGAGTTTATTCCAATATAATATGCCTATCCCCTAAACTCATAAAGTGGTTTTAAAATAGTAATGTTCCAGACATGTTCTGTCTTCTGGTATTCCCAGGGCTAAAACAAATGTTGATATTATTCAGAATAAAAATTCTAGATCCATTTAACAGAGAAATACAGATTTTTAATCCAAATGAAATGGAAGGTGGCCTTAAACTGCTAGCTCCTGAAAGGGAAATTGAGAAGTAGAATTTTTTTTGTCAAGGACACTATTCTCGTGTTTCTGGTGGTTAAAATACAGCACCTGGAATATCCTTGAAGCAAGGAAACTTGCCTTCTAATCCCCCTGTTTCTTACTTTCTTCTCCCCCCCCCACCCCGCTTTTAACAGGCTGGAATAAACCCACTCACATTTCAACCTGACAACACTGCAAATCTTCTCAAACAAATGGCTTGAGGAACTGCATGCAAAGATATTGCTGCAGGAGAGGAAGGTAAAACAGTGCCAGTAACTTCTACCTGCAGTGTCCTGGTAATGTTTAAAACTAGGAGAATGGAAAGTTGGAGGAAGATTTCCTCAGAATGCTCCAAGTCTCAAAATAGAGCACAGTTATCCAATGCAACAGTACTCCCACGTATTTACAGAACTCTTTAAACACAAGAGAAAATTACCACTGAAAAGTTTTGTTATTATAGAAGTGTTCTTACAGCCATTTGTAGTCCTGTGGCTAAGGTTAACATAATAAAACTGAAAAAGAAAAGAGAAACACATCACACAAACCAACCAGCGACAGGACTTTCCATTCACAGCAGATTGAACTCATCTTCTAAGCAAAACCACGAGAATAAAAACACAAAATGCCTTAAGGAAGGCTGAAGGACTGGCATGCACAGGCTGGAACAAACCCACTCGCATTTCAACCTGACAATGCTGTGAATATTCTCAAACAACTGGCTCGAGCAACTGCGTGCAAGCTCCCCGAGTGAGGTGCTACTTACTTCAGAATCCTGTAAAAAATCCACTTGTCTGCCTTTACACCAAGAGGACAGAAAGAAGGTACGGATGCAGCAAAAGGGGTCAAAGTCTTCTCAAAATAGTTACTGATAACGCCTGTAGCTCTCTTTGGCCAAGTACTTCATAATTCGTGATTTAAAGAAGTTTCTCGCGTCAGCTAAGATTCTTTTCCCAAGGACCTAACACTCACCCGTTTAGAAAACAGAAAAGTGACTTCACAAAAGTTACCAAATATCAACATGCATGGCTGGCAAGTACATGTGCAGTCAAGATGATTCAGATAAGTCAGATAAATTTAGAACAGCGCTTTCCTAAAAGCATGCGTTCACCAAATGCTGTAAATATGCAGGAGCTATATCCAAGTGCTGATTCCAAACATCAGAGCAAAAAATTTATTAGTGAAAATCTCCTTTTAAGAGTTCGCTGCCATCTGAAGTCCTCAACAGTGTTATTCCTTGATCTGCCTTTAGTATTTCCATCCATCACTGGATTTATCCACATAAAAAGCTATAGGCTCTCCAACCTCAGAGGACTAAGCCAAATGCAGTGTGGCAACCTCACATAGGACCAGCCTTTTATGGTTGGAACAGTAGAGCTTTGATACAGCTAATCTACCATAAATAGCTCTTGAAACTCAGAAGGATCAAATCAGCTGTTGCAACAGTCCCAGCCTGTAGCTGCTTCAAATCCAATTATACTGTCAACTCTGTCTTGCAGCTCTCCCTTTTATTCCCCCTGTCCAAAACATTTTTAGGCCTTCTCCTGCCAGAAATTAGAAGCTGCTAAGGCAAACACAGCAGAATCGAACCCATTAAATAAATTTTGAAACAAACGCACAAGTATTCTTTACAATTACCTTAAGGAAGACAAGTTTTATTCTCTTTAAAAACAGCTTAAGTATTTGATGCTCATAAAAAAGAAGTTATCAGCCCTGACTTATAAAGCAAACACATAATTTGAAATAAGCAAACAGTTCCAAGAGCAGCAAGCACAGCTTTAAAAGGTAGGTGAAACTAAGCAGACAAACTTCATGGAGCACTATCCACATCCCAGATTAAGGTATAAGGCACTGAATTGCTTGCATATTTTTTCTGTAACCTAAATACACTTGAGAAGTACTAGAATACCCTGTTATAAATCCTTGAATTACAATGTTTCCTTTCAGGTACTTAGAACCATTTTCCCACAAAGAAGTTGAGAACTATAATTTAAGAATTCTTACAGAATTAAAAGCTTCCAAAATATATGTTTACTAACCATATAAGTTGGTATAACTGAAAATTACCACTAGGACTATAAGAGCATAGTAATTACGGAGAAACCAGTGCAGTGACATTGTTCTGAGAAAAAAAAATCAGGTTTGGATCCAATGAAACATCGGTGAGCAGCATTATCTTCATGGTTCACCTCACAGTGCAAAGAAACAGTGCACAATGCAAGTACGTAAATATATGCAAATAAAAGGTATTTTTTCAACCATATATTATTAACATCCCACCAGTCTTTCCAAAACATTACTTCCCAAAACATCAATTACTCCAGCATTGTACAGGAACTCTGGTACTTCAAAGGGGAAGAAGTGTCTTGTGGGCAAAGTCTGTATCTCTATCTCCCACAAGCACGTGAATTCTGAACATTGCCAGGGCATCCTCCTAAAATACCGGGCAGGACATCTACACCTAGGCATCAATCCTTCTTATTCAAGCAAGGGTAGAAGAAGATTGCCGATTCCCCGTGTGCAAACTGCTTTAAGGGCCTCTAGAAGCTACTCTAATGGAAGGACCAAAATATAAAATACATCATCTTCCACTTAATGGGAAATTGTCAGCCATATGCCATCTTATTCGTCTTCATGCTTGTGTTAAATTTTATCATCTCAGTTAAAGGGCCTGGGTTTTAACTGATTTTCAAAGCATGTAACATACCTTGAACACAAAAAGAGTCACTAGTTGCCTACAAAGACAATAACAAAACAACTTCAATTAAGTATGGGTGGGTGAAATGAACTGGTTTGCTATCTCCTCTAAATTGTCCATGAAGAACCCAGCTGGGTCACCTTCTGGAAGTCTCAGTAAGGTCAAAAGAGCTACAAGAAGGCACAGGCAGTTTTCTCTTTAGGACCTAGCATATACCCAACTGAATCAATTCAGATGCATGGGGGACAGTGAGCTTTTCATTAGCATGGAGTAAACTCAGCATGTGACAAGTACAAGATCTGCCTGAGTAAGTTTATCACTCTGAATAGAGCTTGTAGAACATGCCACATTATGCTTCTGCTTTGTGGTGAAAAAAAAGTAGCTGAACCAACTGCTGACAAAAGTTCAACAGAGCTCTTAAAAATGCAGCAGGCATGCTTGCAGCTGGTATAGAGAAAGAGCAGCCGAGAGCATTCTGCCACAGCACAACCACTGGTGCTTTATGCCCTATCCATAACCATTAAAATCCAAGGTCTTTTATTACTGTGGAATTTGAAGGATGCAAGTTATGACATGGAAACACACCCCCTCTCTAGAAGCAAGAAAGGGGTTGCTTGTTTCTTTTATAGAAACCACTCTACATTCATTCTCCATATCACACAAGAAACTATGTTGAAGATTTCATGTTTGTACCTAATTAAAAAAATAAATAAAAATCTTGCATGTGCTTTTTCATAGAACATAGGCTCCCTTGACTACAAGCACATAAAGCAGAGCTGCCTACCACAGAAATACAGCAGTTTCTTCCTCTTCCTCCCCAATACAAAATTTCAATAAACACAGAGTAGAGGAAGCCGCAGACAATACATTAGTTAACCACTATTCCTTCACAACAAGCCTAACATCTAGAATGTATCTTCCAGGCACTATCAGCTCTATCATCAAAGACAGTGAGACATCATGCACTTCTCAGGCCACAGGTTCTGTCCCAATGAAGACAGAAATACAAATTAACAGACATGCTTTTGATACCGAGGTCTTGCTTTGCAGGAGAGCAAAGATATGTGCTTCAATGAGTAACAGCCAAGAAATAACACCAGGGTAACACACAGTGAAGTGCACACAGCGTGCGAAGTCTGGATTAAGCATTCTCTTATTTAACAATTCAGCTTCCCCAGTTTACAGATATCTTCTTTTCAGCTGGGGGCAGGGGGGAGGGGAAGGAGAAGCTTCCCAGGAAAAAAAAAAACCAGACAAATTTAATAAAAAGCGACTTACCAGCATCCATTGTTAGAATCATGACCCCACTTCTGTGTCCCAGGAAGCAGGAAGCCTTACCCATCCAGTGTATGCGAATGACTCAGAAGGACAGCATGGCTTTGTTTCAGCTTATATCTTCTGGCTCATTCACCCCTCCTCCCTTTTGTGGGATAAAAGTGTTGCCTGTGCCTGGCCATCCCCATTGGCTCAGCTAGGGGAACCTACTCATTTAGCACATTCAAGTTTCTGTGAGAGCCTAAAATGACTCACAGAGGATTTTTTTATTTATCTTTAAAAAAAACCACTGAACACCAACAACATTAAAAAAAAAACCCCAAACCCAACACAAACACTTTCTGTCTTTCTGGGAGAAGAAATCATTCATTCTTTCACTATCAGACACAAGTTACAGTGATGTTATTGTCACGGGGATGAACAATTCCCTGCGCTCTGAAAAGAGGAGAAGGTGGCAAGTCAGGGAGGACAGTCTCACAGCCTTCAGTAATCCCCAGTTCAGCTGCATTGTCTGTCCATGGGAATAAAGCCACATGTTTTGTGTCAAAACCTCTGCCCTCCAACCCAGCTTATTTTCAATGCAAACTGTATATAATCCCAAAATTGAGCATCTCCTGGTTTGCCAGGGAGGATTTGCTCTTCCATTTTATTTTTAAGTAGGCAGAACAGTAAAAGATTATTGTCTTACTGAAGACACACACCCAGACTCTACAGGTCTAACTCTACAGTGAGGAAAATTAAGTAGTATTTTCTTAACCTCCAGGATTCTCTAGGTGTAATAATTGCTGTAATCTAGGCTTTGCCTGAAGAATTTGGAAAGCTGTTAGAATCTATTTGTGAGCCTCCTCTCTAGCAAGATAATAGTGTTAAAAAAAACAACAACAACAACAACAACAAAACTATCTGGTCAAGAGATAGCACAACCCATTGTTAACTTTGATCAAACCACAGAACAGCCTAAAAAGTGCATTTGGGTGAGCAGCTGGAGGGGGAAGGGAATTTGTTTCTTTCTGTATTGCAAAATCCTTAAGAACTTGCAGCCAGACCCCGAGAGGGAGGTGCTGTATCTTGGCACCATAAACTGTCAACAGACTTGATATCCATCCTTAGGGATTCAGCAAGCACAGAGAAGGGAGCACCGGTGTTCCTTGCCCCTGATAAGAACTACCTTTTCTAAATAAAGCGTGGACATATTAGGCTACTGTCTCACCACATTACTCACCACCAGATAACCTAAGATTCATAACTCTGCGATACAACCACAAGTGTATTTTAGAAGTGTTGCTTGCGGTTGTTGAAATAAACAGAGTACTCCCTCTCCTCCCTCCTTCTGTTTTTAGAAAAGGTATCAGTTGCAAGTCACAAACACCAAGGTTTGTAGACACTACTAATGAAGTCAGAATCTACAATTCAAAGAAATTAGCAAAAGCAGTACAATTGAATCATCGCTTCTCAGATTTCTTGACCCTCTCCTGCTTTGCAGCGTGGCTCTACAGCAACACACTTGAGTCACAAGAGTTTGGGGGGGGAACACATTCCTAAGGTTGAAAATTTCTGATGTTTTCAGTAGGGCACTGCAATAAAAGCTTTGGGAAGAGGCATGAGTAATTCAGATCCTAAAAACAAAACTGAAATCTTTCAGTGAATGGAAATTAGGGAGAAATGACCCTGGTGAACAGGCTGCTCGTCAAAAGCCATACTACAGAAAGAAGTGCAGTGTCAGAACTGAATGTATTAGTGGCTTCATCCAAAGTTTACAATTCTCAAATAGTCAGGACACTGTTTTGACCATAATAAATAGCTAAGGACATTTGGCAGCAGCCCAGGCAATGTGCAGAGACACATGTTAACTTTTGAGACTGATATCAGGCATGGTCAACCCATGACAGCTTCTTTCTTACCAATAATTATTAACCTGAAGAACAATGCAGCAGTAAGGAAGATGCTTTGCACTCCTCCTATTTCACCCTTTTTCACCTGACATCTTCACTAAAAATTTCCAATGGTCTAAATAAAATTCATGACAACAAAAATCAGTTTTGAGGATGCCGTCAAGTAATGCAATCCC
Source organism: Melanocharis versteri (assembly GCA_013397845.1). NCBI lineage: Eukaryota > Metazoa > Chordata > Aves > Passeriformes > Melanocharitidae > Melanocharis > Melanocharis versteri. The sequence continues at coordinate 1,140,530 of VZTG01005432.1, read as the reverse complement.
AAAGCCTGGGAGGAACCCTATGGAGAAAATAGCATAACACTTGTCCTTACCAACAAGGTAGAAGGGGAAGAGCTGGTAGACCTTAAAGTACAACTGAAGACCTCGACTCCCTGCACAAGACACCAGGCTAATCCAACATTAACACTCCCACCCTCAGGTAAACTGAGCGTGTGTAACACTGCCAGAGAACACCAGGCACAACAGGTCCCATGCCAAACAAACACATTTCAAGAAATGCATTATCATATGCTGTGTAAGAGCAAACCACTTTTGACAAGATGACATTTCCTGTAAGTTTGGCTTTCGCAAGAAGTTCAGTACCATTGTCCTGGAACAGTAAAATGCAGAAGTTCAAGCAAAGAGTTCTCAAAACAGCAAAAAAAATAACCCCAACTGCTGGGTCAGCAATGGATTGTGAGGTACTGCATGCACTATTTTTTAAAATGGTGCAAGCATTAATAATTCAGCTTACAAAGTATTTGGAAAAACAGCTGAATTGAAACCATAGTAGAGAGAAACAATCTTACTGATATCTGAGAAAATAAGTAGGAAATACATCTATTGCCTTTACCCTATGAAAGCAGAGGATGAAGTTTTCAGTTAGGTTAGCAAGAACATTAACCCGAAGGGGACTGCTGCACAGACATAGGATTTACAAAAGCTGAGCACCCTCAATGTTCCAATTCTATTCTAGATGGCAGAAATTAAACAGTTCACTGTTTTTCAACATTAGCCAGAGTTAGCCAAAATTTATGTAATTAAAAATACAGTATTAGAAGGAACACTGTATGTTTCTTCACATATAAGCGAGGCTGCTAAAGTGTCCAGCAAGACAGCACATGAATTTGCACATGAAGCCTTGGTTTTGTTGACTTTGTGGAAGCTATGCAATAGAGGCAGCACATGATAAATGGTATGCTGCTAGCAAAGTTAACACACTGTAAATTAAAAAACCAAATACCTGTCCATAAACTGTTTCTATTGTAATGATATGAAAAGAGGGTATAAGTGACTCATCTGTTTGTGCACATTTCCCAGCCTTTAAAGTCAACTGGCCAGTCTTAGATGCAACTCCAGCAATGAAGTAGAAAGCTGGTCATGACCTTCAGAAATCACCAATTTTCTTCCATCATTTTTCAGTCTGATAATCCAAAGTTGATGTAATAGTTTAATGAATATATATTATAAGGCAGTAACAGGTACAGTAAATACTGCCCAGTGTTACAAGATGCTGTGGAAAAACATGAACAGTTCATCTGAACACTATATCCAAATAGCCCATGGCTTAGTTATCTGACGAGGTCCAGCTATGTCACATCAAGTGTGTAAATTGCATACTGTTAACAAATTCTAGCTCTGTAAACTCTCTACTAAAATAAACCTCTTTTTTGTTGTTGATTTTTTAAAAATACAGCAGAATACTCATTCACATGGTCTAACAGCATCATCTTCTGAAGGTTACAACCATTTAATGATGGCATATACTAAGAAACAAGTTCAACAAGAAAATCTCTGAAGGCTTGACTTGAGTCTTTGTTGAAAGAAGTTAAGTCCATATTATCCTTAAAAAACTAAACTCCCATGACTGTTCACATAATTTTCAGTACCTGCATTAGTCTTGCAAGAACACGCTACTTCTGCTCACCTTCATTAAATTATTCACTTCATAGAAAGCATGCAGCTAATAACTGTGATGTGACGTGCTTGCTCTAACACTTTTGGAGACTTTATTCATATGCTCCAATCCTGAATTGCCAAGATTCAGTTCATGTTTTCCATGATCATGCTCCAAGCTCAGATCTTCAGGAATCAAGGTTAGGTTTTGCTTTTCTACTGCAAGGCCTTACAACTTTTCAGGCTTTCTAGCACATTTAAGAGTAAGCACTGTTCCCAGTCCCTCACTTTCCTTCTTTTTAAGTAAGATGTTAAAACCAGCAGAAGATGATTTCATACAAACTTCCACTCTCTTCATGGTGTTCTCCCAGACTTCAGAAGCTATGACAAGTTGCAAGCCCTCAGTAATTCTGGAGCAACAACTGAAATGGTGCCGTCCATACCTCTGAGAGAAAACTCAGGCTACATGTGGCAAGAGAACTAATAGGATGACAGCTCCTGCCTGGCAGTATGACCAGAATTAGACATCAGTTCTCTTTTAGGAAGGTTAAAAGATAGACCATCTATATACTAATTTTTCTGATTCAAAACCACTGAGACATTCCTGATCACATCCAAGAAATCACATCTCTCCAGTAACAAAAATTATATAACTGTGCAAGAGCAAGATCAATCCCACGCATTACAGAAATTTTGCAAGCTCTGCCCTTGTGGGACCAACAGAACCTGCTATGCACTTACACACACAAAAAGGTCTCTCTTGTTCTTGGCTTGTGTTCACATAGGGAAATGCTTTTCCATAGCTAAGAACTGAAAAAATCCCTGAATCAAATCTAAACTGCAAATATTTAATGAAAAGTCTGCAACATGAAGAGTGGGCAACATGAAAGAAAGTATAGATCTGTAATTAATTAAAATATTATATTTGAAGGCATTGTACACAGTCTGGAATGGTTGAAGCTACTCTGTTATACAATATTTGGAAGAAGGAATAATAGAAAGGCTGGAACAGGAGGTTCATCTTAGCTGCCTGCTGCCTCTCAGTGAATACTGAGATGAAGTTTCAGGAACTCTTATTGTTACTTTCTTATTGAATAACATTTTTTCCCTAGGTATTTAAATACCAGTTAGCTTTTCTGAAGGTCCTACAGAACTACTCTGGAATCTTAACTACTACATCACTGCATTTTAATAAAGTACATATGTACTAGGAGGCACACACAGATTCTTCTTTAAATGTTTGCTACAAACACCTCCAAAAAAAAAGAAAAAAAGAGAAACAACAATCCATAGTTCTTGGTTCAGATCTGCACCTATTTTTCAGCAAAGGCTTACCTTAAATCCCAGCCATCCAGGCCTGGCCCTCTAGGTACAACTGCATCACCTTGTCCAGGTGGCTCACAATCCAAAGGCAGTCCTCCTCCTGCAAGAAACAAATACAACAAAGTATGGGTAAGAACCACAGGCAATGGCAACCCTTCCAGAACCAGCAGGCAACAACACAGAGGGGATGAACTGCACAGAGGGGATGACTGCAAGGGCTGAAGCAGCTTAGAGCCTGTTGCTACCTTGCCCATTCATACAGACAAGAACTGAACTTTCACTTGGCCACCCCACAGGAAATCTGTATTATATTCAGTCTTCCAATAAGGTCAAGCAGTGCTGGAGATAATAACAAAACCAGAAGCATCTACCAAAATATTACTACCCTCAAAATCTTTAATTTTAAACATCACTGGATGCAACTGAAAAAGCCAGTTCTCTTTCTGGAACCTCAGCAACCAGGAGACAGACCCAAGACTTCTCCTAGTGTAGAGCACTAAACCTATCAAGCAGTTCTGCAAACAACACTGCCACATGGACTGATTTCTGATCCCCACACCTTGAACCACAACTGGTTTTATTTTATTCTTTGGCAAATACGAAGCACCTCTGGCTGTGCCTGTAATGTTATTTGCAGAGTGATTCAGCCCATGTGGAAACTCATGTTGATTAAGCATCCAAGTTAGATTGTTTCAAACTAGCTGAATTATCCCAGCACCACATTGTACTTAAAGATGCCAATCCCCTGAACTCATAAAAACTTAAAATAACCAACTGCTCTGGGCTCCTTCCTCTATCCTGTACCGTATGCAGTTGTTTCTTTCCACAGAGCAGTGAAGAGTTCTCCAATGCAGACCTGAAACACCTGAAGCAGTCTGGGCTATTGCACAGATTATTGTCTCCCTCCTCTTACAGCTGGTAAGTGAAACAACATTTTTACTCTTGCTCAGCTCAGGCTCAGCTCACCTGCCTATGTTTAGGTGGCAAACATACTGCTTTCACTTTCACAAGCGCTTTTTTTTTAGTCTATTAGGAGGTACAAAATGAAGTCATGATCATATCTTACGTGACTAGAGCAACAATTTTCAAGAGCAGTCAGGTCAGTGCTCTGTTTCCTGCAGCTGTTGAACATGTCAGACTCTAATAACAGCATCTAGAGAAGAGGTCAAAGCAAAAATAATTCATTGAAAAGACAGACAAGACAGAAATTTTGCCTGAGTTAAGAGAAATTCTGATTTTGGAAGACAAGCAGACCACCTTAGAATGCGTAGGGACAGGTAAGGCAGACAGTCAGTCAAGACAAGACAATCAGTCTTGTCCCTAATGTTAAGTAACTGTTCACAACAACCGAACTAAGACAGTTTTTAAGATCTACCCACATTTACCTCTGTATTTCTGGGAGGAAACCAGCCTAAAGTTCCAATATGGTAAACCACATGCTATTGTTTTCACATTTCCAACTTCCATTCCCCTCAAATGAGCACTCCTGCACTTTAGAAGGGTAAATGAGTGGGCACTTCAGCCTGGTACGAAAGGTGAAGAAAAATGATGGTCAACAACAGATAGTTGGAAGAAAGATAAACTAGTTTTTCCACCATCACATAATTCTTGGTTCCAAATTCCTTCTTGCTACTGAACTGGAGGGTTGCCTGATTACTTCTGCTGCTCCTACTTTCTTCCTCTTTATGTATCAGTATTAAAAAAAAAAAAAAACCAGAAAAGAAAGGATTTGAAATCCAGCTATCATTTTGGTCAACTACTTCAGAGACTTCCTGGAAGCAACTGTGAGATGGGAAGAGGGGACATTTATAACGCAGAGAACACATTAAACCTGGTGCACAATGCCACTGTCCCACTAATAAATTTCATTAATTCCTCCTTTTTTTGGGAAAGTTCCTCCTCTTTTTTTTTGCAAATGCTACATATGTGTACTGGAAAGAGAGAGAAGACTCTCTTTCTGGAGACAAGCAGTAGCACTCAGGATTTAGGGGGCTGCAGTTTTGAAGGCCTGCAGTTTAGAAGCCTGTCAAAGTCTACCCTTTTAAAGGAACCTTGAATAACTGGTGTGAGTTGAAATATCTTGACCGAGTGGTTTGGAGTTTTATATACATATAAATATATATACGCATATATATTTGCCTATGTCACTATATTCTACAGATCTTTGATAGTGTCAGGAGTCTTAAGAGAAGTTTTGGCAAGAACACATGACAAGACAAACATAAGACCTAACAAATACAGAGCACCTACCAGGAAACATTTGAGATAGAAATCAAAATGTGAGGGCTGGCAATTGAATTCTAATCTTTTCAAGACTGACCTTGGCTGCAACTTTTTGCTCTCTCTCTGCAGTTCATCTGAGAAATGCCTGGCAAGCCACTTGAACCGTACATCTGATAACCCCTGCATTCTGGGAGTTTAGAACAAAAGCAGGAAAAGACACTCCAAATACTAATTTTTGCCTTTTTGATGGATTCTGTATTACTACACAACAGACAGATTCTGGAATTAGTCAGTACATCACGAAAGAAAGACATGAAAATATCATTTGGATACTTCACATTATGAACTGGAAAGAGGGGCTAGTGTGTAATCATCTCTGCCTAGCCACGAAGATCCATCATTTTTGATCCAGGAGAATAATCAAACTTACATTTCTTCCAGACAAATATTCTTCTAGGTGCAGGTAGCACCAACACTTGGACTAATTTAACACTTGACAGCTGAACCAAGAAAGATCGTCACTATGGGCACTTCTGCTCTGCAAGAATCTGCAGTGATCCATCAGGTTGTTCACTAGGCTGCCTACAGGACACCTACACCACCTTCTTTTCTTCAAGATAAGCCTCCTAGTTCCTGAGCTCTTACATGCAGAACAGATTTTGATGAGTTTCACCAAAACAAATTAAGGTTGCATGCCTCCAATGAGAAAAGGATAGGAAAAGGAAAGAAATTTTTAGGATGTTTTATTTGTTGCTTGATGACTTGTATCACATCAGTTTTGCAAAGCCACCACCTTCTCAGGCTCTTGCCCAATCAAATGAAGCCTAACACCACACAGATGTTTTGATAAAGCCCCATTCTGCAAAGCCTTGGTACATTTTCATTTCTTACAGAAAAAAAAAAATGCAGCCTGGAAAAACCTAGGAAAGAGGTAGAAGAGTGCAATATCTTTCCTGTGAAGCCAGGAATCCTCACAGAGAGATCAATTAAACCAGAGTCTAGCAGCTCCTTCACACTATCTCAGCTGAGGTGTTATCCTCTTAATGCTCCAGAGGCATGTAACACAACATACTGGGCAGCAGCCAGGTGCAAAGGAGATTTTCAGACTGATGGTTTTCCTTTCACTATATCCCCTCCCACTTCCACCTCACCAGAAAGAAAGGCCACAAAGATATTGACCAGTCCAAGTCACTGGAACACTCAGAATATCACTTAAGAACAGCAAAATTCCGCTCTGTGCCTCCACTTACCCTCTACATTGGTGAGGGCCTGTAAACTCTTAACATCCCATAATCTTTTATTTTTCTGAGGCATTCCAGAAGAACTCTACACAAGAGTAACAGGATACAGGCACTTTTGTTTGTGGTCAGTTCTCATAGAAAACATTCAAGAGCTCAAATCCACCCTACCGGGGTATTTGCACCATCTTACTTCAACTCCCATTCGCGATGTGATCTGCCGCAGTCAGCAGAACTCTCCATCAGTGCATTCCCCTCCCATTTCACCTCACACAACACTGCTGTAGTGTGCCCATCTGCTCTAGTGCCCCTGCCCAATGATGTCTGCAGAAACAAACTGCTTTTGCATGTTCCAGATGTTTAAAGGAATTATTTATCTGGAGAACGGAAGAAGACCTGCTGAAGAAAGAAACTCTACAAGTACCATGACAGAATCATACTTGACTGTGCTTCCCTCAACACCCAAAAGTGAAGCCGCCCACCTGGAAGTTCCCAGCTCAGCGCTCAGGAAGCTGACACCTACTCTAAAAATAATCATTGCACGTGCAATTCTCCCACCATGCCCTTAAGAGGTACAGTGCACAAGCTAAGGATGACCCCGTAAATACCCTGGCATATACAAATGTATCTGAACCAAAAAGTGATGGCATTGCAATGAAAGATGAATGTTTGGGGTGCACGCTGGAGCAACTGACTGTGCACACTCATGCTTACCACATCAAAGTGCTCTTACTGATATTTGCCTTATATTTGTTAGGCAAGGAGAATTAAAAGTAGGAAGCCCAAAAAAGTCCTTTAGCCAAGAAAGTCACAAGACACTTTAATGGTAAGTTTTTTCCATAGCAACAGGCTACAGTTTCTCTTAGAATCTGGTTTCAAAGTTGATGAAATAGGATTCTGCAAGAAACCCTATACCACAGCACAGAAGCTCCCATCATACACTGACCTCTAGTGTAATAAAGACTCAAAACATCAGAAGTCTCTCCGAAGACTTAGAAAAATTATCAGTTTTTTTCCCGGCACTCTGAAGAATATTTTCATGCAATAAAATAGAATGAAGTCAGAAGGGCCTCCCAGGATTACTTTCAATTGTTTAAGAAAACTGGAGCATGGGTTAAAGAAGCTACAGAACTTAAATTGTTCTACGGATGTGAAGTTACTGCTGTGTTTACACAAAGTAATTTACATCAAAGCTGCATTTAACTTCTTTGAACCCAGCTGAATTTAACACCTACGCATTCTGAATGTACAGATTTGTTTCCTAACCACAGTTTTACAAAGCTAAATTAAAAAAACGCTTAAAGTAGAAATATTTGGCTTGGGCAAGTCCTGTATCAGACAGATCACAATTAGATCACCCCAGATTCTTCTTCAGACTTCCAAACTGCCTGTGGACAGGGCGGCTGACTCAGACGTACTTCTGTAGCCAGCACTGAGGACACGAAGTTTGCTGGAAATGCAACACAGAAATCTGCATGGGTGCTCACTCTCTGAAGACACAGGGCTCACACAGGTACATGGGGGCGGCCTCTGAGCCCAGGCAGACTGGGGTGAGAGAGGGGCTGCTTGGTTTGGATTAGCAGCTTTTGAAGAGGGTAAAAACATAACCAACCAACACCAAACAAAAAAATTAAGTCAGTTTCAAAAACTGTTACAAACAAAAATGGTTTCCCTACGACTTTAAAGAATCTGCATTTTGTTATGAGCTAATTAGAGTTTTATAACAAGAATTGCTTAATTAGAGCATAGCAGATTCTAAGAGAACAGAACAATTGAAATGGATGCCCAAATTATTTAGGCATGTATGCCACGTATTCCACTTCTGCCCACTCCCTATGTACCTGCCCCTGGACAACAAATCCCAGAGGCACTTCCTTTACTTCAGACCATTTCTCACACCTCCTTTAAAAGCAAGGAATCATCCAGAAGCTGTTTCCAAGTGAAGTGATATTTTCAACGTGAGCAAGCTTTCCCAAGTCTGGCATATGTGGCTATGTTGGAACAAGAACCTTTAAATGCACTCTAGAGTAGAAGCTCTTATTAACTATCTTTCAAACAAGATTTTAAAACCCTCAGAAATATTAAATTAAAAAAGAGATAAGCACAGCATGAAAACAGCCATCATAATGTATGAAGGAAGTATTCAGAAGTCATCTCAGCGGTAGATGTTTGAAACTAAGTTCAGATAAACTAAAGGACGTCCTTTACATTTGCAGTCCCAGATTTGAGTCTGTGAAGATAAACTAGAAAGTGAGGACCAAATCTTTAATACTGGTTTCTAGCTGTGAGTACCAGAACTCAATAAACCCTTATCTGTAATGACAATACCTGAAAGATAGCTTTAAATGACTTAAAAAACCCACTACTTAATGACTTGTTCAAACCTGCACAGTTTCAGACCACTTCCAAAATCCATGCAAGTCACTAGGAAGACAACTATTAATATCTGCCCCTTGCCTTATGCACAGCAGTGAGCTTTTTAGCAGACCAGCACTTGAGTTACACCTCAGCACAAGCTGTGACCTGCATCCTGACTCTGATTTTTGGATATACTGTAGCCTGCAATCTAAAACTGGCAGCCTCTGTCAGACCAAGGTGATGGCACCAAATATACAGGTTATGAAGAAGTACAGCACCCTTCATGCAATTTGGTAATCACCCTAGAAGAATGAGGACTTCTACCTTCTGGCCCAGAATGCTTCAGGTCAAATCCTACCTGCAAGAATTGCTTTTGTTTTCTTTTCTCTGTCACACTTATTTTATAGCCAAGAACTCTTACTGCAGGTATAGCATGGAGACAAACAGTAGCACTCAGGATTTACAAGGTCACCAAGTTAGATCATTTCAGGCAGAGTTATGAATAGGATTCATGTTTTAATATGAGAGATCTTCGTTTAAGCCACTCAGCCACACTTTGTTTCCAATACGAGGAAGCCAACTCAGCCACCTACTTACCTCACATTCAGCCCAAAATCCACTCAAGCAAGAAACTACACTGAGAAATCCCTTTCATTTATTAGAAATCCCTCTAGAGTTTAGTCTCATGCTAAACTCTAATTTCTATCCAGAAAGCAGTTTACCACCAACTAGAAAGCACAGTATCACTCTTCCAGCTCCAAGGGAGGAAGAGCTGAGGCACAGAGCACACCAGACCTCTGAATTAGTGACTGGAGAAGTGTGTGAGTGAGCTCCAACAGCTTGCATAACAGATCCTTCCCATTGTATTTGACAGAATATGTCCTTCCAACAATTTTTTTTCTCTAAATTCTTGTATTTAATTCAATGCATGTGGCGAGGGGAATGACTTTGAGAACAGTGATGTGCACCAGTACACAGATGTTCCACATTTGTCATGTCACATGAACCTTGTGGCTAACACCCAACCTTTAAAAGTCTAAAAAGCCTCCTACATAAAAATCCACATGATATATTCGTTCCTAGAAGAACATCAGATAATATATTAGATTGCTGGAGACAGGTTTCTCCAATACCATCCTTCTTAAGAAAAAGAAAAAAAACAACAAAAAACTCACCTGCAACAAGCTTTCTTTGATTTCAAGAAGTTAAAAAAACCCCAAACAAACAAAACAAAAAACCACAACCAGACACAGAAATTAAGTCAAGTGGTAGGTTGACAAGATTTGTCAGAGTTAGGAGAAAGCCTTTCAAATTGAATTAACTATAGTGTACTGTGTGAAGAAAATGCACATATGTTACATACAATCACATCCAGAATATTTTTTGGCTAGCCCTTTTTCTAAAGAAACTTAAAAAAGACAGAAACTACATAGACAGCTTTATAACCAGCACAGAACTGCAAAATCTTCACTCAAAAAAGTTTCCTAGTTTCTTTCCTCCCAAATGAATTCAAACAGAAAAATAGAGCATAGCAAATCATGCCAGAATACATGACCTAAGCCCTCATACCCTTACTTTCAGCACTGCTTTCATAAGGTACATAGCTAAAAATGCTGTGCATCCAGAAATTTGTGGGCATCCAGCAATTTGTGTGCCCAAGATTGGTGAAATGTTCCATTCTAAATTCTGTATTAGGCCATTGATGAAGTATCAGCTTCAGATTGGGTGAGTTATCAAGCGACAGTGACCAACTGATTTTTTACCGAATTGGCAATGTAACACCAAGTAATGATTTGCTTCAGGCACTAACTCCTCAGCTATCTTTATTAAAGGGCAGTAGTCCTTATAAAGAAATGTGCTGTAGTTGAAAGATCACTATCTCTATAAAAATCACATTTCTAAGGGAAAATTAGCTCAAGTTAATTATTAATTCCTCCTGGAATGCAGCCAGCTTACACCTGGAGATCTACAGTTATGACCAGTTCAGTATGTTTGGATTTTGACATACACTAAAAAGCATCTATTAATAGAAAGCGAACACTAGAAAACAACTACTAATTCATACATCAGTATTTGCAAACAAACAATAAATTCAAGTAGAATAAATCTAAAGCCACTTCCTGCCAGTTACTGCATTTGACAGACCTGTGGTCAGCACCCTGTATAACACAAGAGAGGTTTCAATTTCTTGTTGACAGAAGTTTGTGTGACCTTGGCGAAGTCACTGGGGTTGGCTCCATGGCAATCTCAGCCAGCTGCTGGCTGCCAGATTCCCACTCCTCTCCCTTCCCTGCTCCACAACGTTTGACCCTGCACTGACTCATTTCAGACCAGCAACCATAAAAATAATTCAATTGCTCTCGTACACATTAAACACAGATGACTCAGTGCGGGGCCAGGAGAGCAGAGCAGGGCAAAGGGGGAAGCTGGTACATGTGGTGAGAACATGGTAGCCAGCCCCCATAACCCAGCTCCCAGCCCATCAGTCAAGATAAAGGGAACTCTTCAATTTCACAGGGGTCTGGTGAGCATAAATAACAAAAGGTTAAAAAAGCACTGAGATTCATATTAACTCACTGGAGCAATTTTTTGGATTATTTGTCTAAGGAAGGGAATTTTTTTCTACAGAACACCCATTTTGGTGTAAGTCTTTGGCTTCCATCACTCAAATTTCTAAGTTCTGTTGGGACTTTGAGTCAGAGACTTGGTGAAGTAAAATAAAGCTTACAGAGAGCTCCGTGCTGATCCAGAGACTTAAGGAAAGGCCTGTTTTGCAGGAAGCTCCAGTACAAGGGAGGTAAAAGGGAACAGGCACAGAAGGGGCCTTCCCATACAAGATCACCATTTGCTGCTGTTTCTTCCTGTGATTCCTTCTGCATCTGGGTGTGGAGCATTACACAGATTTATCTGAACAAATACAAATTCTTGTGTCAGAAGTACGCACAGTGCTTTATCTCAATTGGACAAACACCTTGCGCAAAAGAAAAAACCAAACAAAAAACCAACAAAACAAAAACAAAACCAAAAACAAACAAACAAAAAACCCACACAAACAAAACCAAACCAAAACAAAAAAGTAAAAGGGCAAGACACTCTTGAGGATGTTCCCTAGATAAGGTGTCCCCAAAAGATGAAACTCATTTCTCCTCTTTCAAAAGATGGAGGAGACACGATCCATTTGTAAAGCACCCCAAAAGGAAGCTACAGCTTCCTATGATCTCCAGAGTGCTGGCTGTATCTCTGTTGCTGTTTGGGGCTGGCTGTCTCAAAGACCAGGCAGGACGAGCCCCTAGGATGAAGTCCATCAACTCCGTGGCTGAACACCTCAGGCATCTCTCTCCTCCAATACTCATGTTCTGGGGAGCATTTTTTTCTAGTGCAACTGTTGTATTCTTCCTAGTGCTTCTGCTGGCACAGCTGTCCTAGGTGTGAGAGTTAGATAGGATAAATGGGATCAGAACAGAGATGTGTTAATAGTACCAAAGCAGAACCAGAAAGGTCACAGCAATGCTCACTTTATTACCACAATTAGAATACAGCAGAGAGAAAGTATTTAGCAATATATATTATCTAGCAGAGTAAGTAGCAAAACCCTGACTGAACATTTAAAGGCTATTCTGAACAGATTACTAAAGTGACCTGTTGGAAACATAGCTATATTGGTAAAGAAATTCAGCACATATCTAACAATAAGTTAATTTCTTAAGGCATACTTTACACAACTTTGCCATGTATCACCTCACACATACTTTAAACAATTAAGTATTAACATTTACCCCTCTGCAAAACTGTAAGTAGCCTCTGGAGCCTTTAGTCTCCTTGTTCGTTTTATGAAATCACATCACAAATAATCCAGTCTTATTCATGAGCAAAGCTCTGGAATTTTACTCACTTAGTAGACTACATAATTATGGTAGAGATTATCTTGGCCTGTGGGGTTTGCATAGTTCCTTGCTAACTGTCTCTGCCGTTAAAATGTTTACGTTGCTTAATAGTTTATTTATGGACTTCGGTTCTTTTGGTTTAAGGTAACTGTCTCAAATTATAACCTAAGCCTTAGATCAGAGCAATTTTGTGGTGCCCTTCATTGTAGCCAACAGCAGTCTTGTTAGTCAGTAATACAGCTGTGAATACTGCATGTAGAATACAGTAGTCTGAATTCACTGGAAGCAATGGCATTACCATTCAATTTGCCAGTGTTGCATAAACCTGTTCAGAAGATATCTGTGCTGTTGGCAGGGTAGTGAATGAACAGCGGGGAGAAAAAGCAAGCATGATATGCAGATCTTGTAAAGGAAAGTTAGGTATATTTATCACAACACAAGAAGCGCTTAGGGTAAGATTTTACATTTTCAGAGTGAAGTAGTCTGTCTGTGCTGACAAATTCAGTTTTGAAAACAGAAGCCAGTACCATAAGTCATAACACCAGGAAGGCTGGAAGAGCCACAGTTTGATTGCTTTGCATATTTAGTTGTTAGCGGCAAGAAGCTTCCAACAGAACAAGTGACAGAAGAACATCTTTGCCTCATGTAACTCCTGGGAAAGCTGATTCTCACAGCATGTTTACTGTGATCCCCACCTGGAGGCCTTATCACTGCTGGCAAGCTCAGAAGCTCAGGCAGCATTCCTTTCCCTCACCACACAGCTGGAAAGGCATCCCAACAAGCACAGCCCGCCCTGCTCCACACGCCTGAGAAACTGCAGAGCAGAGACACCAGCACATCCTGCCCTGCACAGGGGGTGTCCTCTCGCTTTTCCCCAGCCCCATGGAAATCCCTAACCTGTCTGTCTAGGGCAGATGTTCCATTTGCCAGTTAGCCAGCAGCAGGCAAATGCATTCTCTGAAACACAAATAACGGGTACATCTTATTTCTTTTTTTTTTTAACTGAGTTTTAGACAGCCATGTTTCATTTCAAATGAAGAGTGAGGTGTTAAGGCTGGTAATAAGCCACTGAAAATCTAAATACAGTGTAGAAAGGTAATTCCCTCTCAGCCAGGTAAGCTGCTGTGCTAATGCAAAAAGTAACTATTTGCACCATTGTTGAAATTAATCTAAGTTCAAATGAATTTCCCCACTCATAGGTGAAAAAAAGAGCAGGAAAAAAATTCCCAAACCAACCCTCACAGCACAATACAAACAAACAGATTAAAACTTCAAGGTTTGCAGCACATCTAGGCATCCCAAAACAAAAAAGGTATCTTCCTTGTCTTCAGTATCTTCCCTGCAGTTTGGAGGGCATGTGCTGTAGAACACCCACTTCATGTATCAGCCAGCTGGCAGACCCAAGTGTGCTGGGTTGGTGTTGTATCAGTGACTTCTAACCTGCACTTGCACAGCTCTGCTCAGCCAGGCCTTGGTCAGAAACTGGGGCTGTGCTATTTGCACTCCTGCTGGGGGAGAGCTCCCTCTGACATGGGCCAGTGTGCAAGTAACAGCAGCGGGAATCTCTTCTGACACAGTGCCCCGGGACAGAAACAGTGGCCAGAAACACGGACTATAGTTAGAGCTTCAGTCATGAGTTCAGAGGGCAAATCACATTGCTTGAGCCCCCACAGGCACACTCACTCCTTAATCTGCAGCTTGAATTCCTTCCATGTATCAATCAGATATACCAGAATAAAAGCCAAGCACTAGCTGCATGAACTAGCTCATCCCACAAATCCAATTTTTAAAAAGAGCTGCAACTGCCACATGTTCTAGACAGTATGAGAGTGGGTAACCCACTGACAGATAGTCCAAGTTTTACCCAGACTCCTGTATACACTTGACAGTACATTCAAATAACTTCAGCAAAGTTGACCAAGATACACCTGGCAAAGAGAAGATTCATTTTATACCTGTAAAACAGCTGCCATTAATTCAAGTCAGTCATCCATCCTGAAATCATATCCTAACACAGGCAGACACCGATGGCTGATGAGACTTGCAGTCAATTGCCTGCTCAACTGTTTATCTGAGCAAGAACAATTACAACTTTCAAAATTTCCCCATAAACCACCCAGAACTGGGGCACAACTGTAATTAAATAAATTCCAATTTTAGCCAAAATGAAATACGATCCTAGATTTAAAGGTTTCATTATTTAATAGCTCCTTAACAACTAAAATGTGACATCAGAGATGGTTCCATTACAATGTCTCTCTTAGCTCCTTTGGCAGGGGCATCAATTATGTAGGATATCTTCTGAAAGGGCTGCAAAACCAAATTATAATGTTCTTAGCCTTGTTGAGTAGCAACACTCATGAAAGAGGTATTTTATTAGCATGTAAACCAATGTCTCCTGCCAACCTAACAGTGCTGTGAAGCAGATTTCCACACATGCTTATTAGATTGTCTTCCAAGTTCTCAAAATTAATTTTTGAAACATTTCTTCAGACTCAGAGACATTTGCATGTTCTGACTTCATAACAATAGCAGCTTTTTCCTTCAGAACACACATTCCGTTATGCAGATTACATTTCTTAACCATCCCTCCAAAAAACTCCATACATTCAAGAATTCATTATTACAAGGTAAATTTTATTTGACTTTCTTAGATTACCTCACTTCTCTGACTCATTTTCTGCCATGTTATCTCCTTATTGTAATTTAAGTCTATGACATTCCCAGTACATAAGTTTCAGTGTCAATACCAAGCACTAAGGTCTAGAAAGTCATTCCTTCAAGCTGATCTGTTCTCTTTCTCCAAAACAAATCAGCTTTCACATCAATTTGGATACTTTACTGTCTCCCTGAAATATATGAGAAATACTGAAAATCAGATGCACCAATTAATCTCTAGAATGTTTACAAACACTATCTGGAGCACACTTTAAGTAAGGAACTGCTCAGTTTCCATTTAAATTAGTTGCTCCAAAGCCATTAGCAGCATAAAGCATTCGTTGCTCTATAGATGCTGAACTTCTAACCCGCCAGGAAGTGAAGTGATCACAACTGTTTACTGCAAGGCCACAGAGGAACAGACTTGCTGCATTCAAGGACAGAGACAGAGTTGACAGCAGTGTCACCCCTCAAATCCCAGTTCATCACAAAAACCATTTACAGTTTTGAACTTGCCAGCACTTATCCAAACAGAGACAGGTGTCCATTTCTGCAGTTCAAGAATTAAGGGGGAAAAAATCTTTAAAAAGATAGTTCTACATATAACAGTTTTGAACATCAAGCACTTCAAATTAGTCTGCTCTCAAAACTCTCAAAAAGAGCTTTATTGGAGTTTTTTTTAACCCTCATTGGGTCTTTACCTACACAGACAAAATATGGCTAAAGGAGAAGATTTGGTGGAGATCAGGCAAAGGTTGAATAAGAATTTAAGCTGTGCAAACTCATAATAAAAAAGTAGTCCCTTAAAATATACCTGCCTTCCAGCAAGCCCTTTCCCTAAAGCTAATAAGAAGTCACATAATTAGGAATCCTGTTTTCCTCTTCTTTTTTCCACAGGCATCTCTCCTGGCCAGGTTATTATGCATCATCCTAAAATGCATAAGCACATCATCCAACTCCAACAGAAAATAAGTTATCTCAGCTGTTGGGACTATTTGGATCAGCTGGATGTGGCTGGTGTCTAACAATGAATTCTTTGGAGCAAGTTAAGGAGGAACACACACCAAAGAAACTTCCCAAACACTCAAGAATCAACTAATGGTAGAAAAAAACCCATAAAATACAAAATAGAAACAGTTGCATTTCCTGCTAAAGGCAACGTCACTGCTAACTACAGTCTCTACAAAGATCCAGAAATGGAAGGAACATTAAACATTTGGTTTCCTCAGACAAGTCAGAAAGACATGACTAATGATGCATGATCCTTAACCAGTAGGTCATGCACTGGCCCATTCAGATCCTCTCTTTAGAGTGTATTCAAGACATCCCCCACATTTATATTTTTCTCCTGGACCTAAGCATCTTGTGACAGCATGACTGAAAACAGCTCCCTTATTAACGGAATTAATTTCATTAAAAATAAATTCAATAAGAATGCCTAAAGTTAAAAAAAATTAAATTTTTCAAACAAAATTACATAATGAGGGGCATTCTGGATTCATGTTGCCCACTGCACTTCTGTTCACCTATGTGAATTTTCAAAAATGCTCTGTTAGTGACCACACTGGAGAACAGAGGAACTCCTACAGAACTATAATGGTCTTCTGACCTGCAACACCTCAAAGCATCTCAAGCTTCCTTGACAACAACTGAGATCTCTTCACTGAGCAATTACTGAACAAGACAAAAGACTTGCCTATACATAAGAGAGAGAGCTGTAGTTCCAAGGTCTTGTGAATGGGTAGTACCACACAAAAAAAGGAACAGAAATGAAGCAAAGGCAGTAGACAAGATGAAGCAAGACTCTGAAGACACCTGAAACATAACAGTGAATCTTGTGAATCAAGTGCACACACAAACAAATCCTTGTTCCAAACAACAGCACTGAACACAGAAGCTATTAGGAGGATTAAATAAAAAAAAAAAATAAAAAAAAAAACAAACAAAAAACAAAAAACCAAACATAAGACACAATGCTCAGGTTGCCATGAACAACCAAATAAAATCAGATCTTGCGCTCAAAGATCAAAGTAAGTATATTATTTAAATAGAA
Organism: Melanocharis versteri; assembly: GCA_013397845.1. Taxonomy (NCBI): domain Eukaryota; kingdom Metazoa; phylum Chordata; class Aves; order Passeriformes; family Melanocharitidae; genus Melanocharis; species Melanocharis versteri. Next base: position 1,123,179 of record VZTG01005432.1, on the reverse strand, counting down.
TGAATGGAATCAATGGTGCAATTAACCCTGGAGAAAATATAAAGTAGTATTTTTGAGCATAATCTGAACAGTCCCAATTAAGTTCCAGAAGCACATTTCATGATAAGGCTCCTCCATGTCACATCAATCAAGTTACACATGTCGGTGCTGTGAGACATCAAAAATAGCACTTTAACAATAGAGTGCTGCAAGCAGTGCTCAGCTAACAAAGCCTGCAGCTCAGCTGAGCAGTGAGCACCTCTGTTAACAATTAACATGGCAAAATCTCTGAACAACATGGACTTTGCTATGGACATATATTAACTTTGAATCTAAATCTCAGATCTGAATTATGCAGTATTTTGGATAATGAGATCACCAGAAAACAATGTAAAAACAAAAATAAAATAAGAAATCTAATGAGAATCTTTTCAGGACACTCCTCAAAAGAAAACCTGTGAAGAGGTTCACTTATACTAATGAAGTTCAAGGCAGTCAAGCAGATGCAACTGCTCATTGCCAGATGGCTCTGAAATTTATTTCATCTACCTGTAATGCAGAACACCCTCTCACATCTGGAGCTTAACACAGTCACGAGTCTTCCCTTCACACACTGGATGTTCATCTACTGCCAGAATGAAGTGAGAAATCAAATCGTTTTGGTTTGGTGGTTTGTTTTTTGGTTTTTTTTTTCTTTAACTCAAATACTTCAGTTCAATACTTCATAATGAGCAAAAGTTTTGTTAAGGTGTAAAAGAAGATAAAGCCTTATTTTGTTTTGGTCAAGAATGTATATATGAATTAGCCTGGGGAATACACTGATAGTACAGCACAGCCTCCTCTAAAACGCTGAAGGAATTCAACACCTGCAGCAAGCAACAGAGCCAGCTCAGGTGTCCTTTCTAAACAAAGCCCAGCAATAATCTGGAGATCTTGGTCTGAGAGATGATGTCTTCGGACACAAGACTCCTGTACCGCGAGGCAGCGGGCAGGGCCAGTGGCTGGCAGCCAGGTTACCGAGCTGCACCTGGGATGCCACCACGTCAGCGGGCAGAAGCAACGGTTCTGATAAACTCAGCCAGCACTTCCTAGGAAGCCAGGGCACTCGGAACTAGCCATCCACCAAGCTGTTCTGTCAAATCCAACCACTTCGTTTCAAACCAGCGTTTATAAATGACCAGCTTGTACCCTATATTAAAGTGGTTTTGAGCCATTAAAAAATCTTGGAGTTTATGCAAATTGTTGTAACTATTTTGTGGCCAAATATGCATTGGTGGCACTACTGAGCAGTTACAGAAAAGGCTAGGAATCAGATCATTGATGGGAATGTTTCCAACCAGACACTCGTATTTTGCTAACTCAAATAAGAAACTTACTTTCCTTGTGCCAAAGTAAATCCCCAGTTGCAAAACTAGGTGAAAAAGCAGGCCTTCACTGGTGATCACAAGCCAAAGCCATCAGGTTCAATAGCATGTATTACTCTCTAGTAAACCTTTAAGTACTCAGCCCAGGTTTAACAAAGCTTCCCAAAACTTCCTATGCTGTTTTCATCGACCCATGTATAGTTATTTCAAATCTCCTTACTCCTTAGCATTTCTTCCCCGTTCTCTTTAATTTTCTCTACCAGTACAGAGACATGCTGTCACCATGACTATTATAACTCCAAAATGCTGTAACTCAGGCTATCTTTAAAAGATGCTGGATGGTCTCATAGCATTTTTGCAATCTGATGAACAGCAAAGCATCAGCAATTTTAGATTAGTAAGAGTCATACACAGTTACAATCCAACAGAGCCAAGCAACTGCAATCAATTCAGGCCTTTCCCAGCTGTAACCCTCCCTGGGAAGTGTAAAGCCTCCTTTAAACAAACAATATGTAAAAACAGTGTGGTATAGGAGCTATGAACACAAAGGAAAAATAAAACCCAATTCCAGCATTTTAAGCTTCAAATAAACACTACTTAAGTGTTCCATTTGAAAGCTTTTCATTTGTCAAGTCAGAACGGAGAGGCGCCATCAGAAAACTCATGTTCGTACATGGATCCATGCTAGGCAAAGTGAACTGTGCAGAGAGCATACTTTTTGTCCAGTCTGACACTGTCCCCGCTGCACCAGCTCCCACATGCATTGGAGGTCTGAGACCTTCCTTGGTTCACCAACAGCAGACACTGATCTGCTGACCCAGCAACAAAAACCTGAGATAAAGCCGCTTACAAATTTGAAGGGAGTGGACTAGAGCCACCCCAGAATAATCAGCACATGCATACAGCTGGGAGCAGGAAGGAAAGAGGGAAATGGGAGGAGTAGAGAGCTGTTAGAGTAATAAAATTTCATCCCCAAAAATGGCATTATTGCAAGGCCACAGACATAAAGGGGTTGTTCTGAAAACCGTGATACAGGTTTCAAAGCTCATTAAAATTGTCTCTAGAACAAAGTTTTCAGAGTATGGTTTCAATGGGAGAAGGGGAATAATTTCTCTAGATTAAAAGAGTCTGCCCCTTCTACAGAAGAGTTCTGAGGCTCCACAGAGTAACCTCATAACCCTGTGCACAGAATACTTGATAATACTGTAATAATATTGTACACAGTATTTACAATAAAAGTCTGCAAACTAAACAGCTGTTGGGACATAAACCACAGTTGAGAGGGCAGCTAACACTCAGGCTACTGCAAGGGAGAAGTCCCAAATCCCAGAGAAGTCGATATACAGGCCATGATTTCCAGAAGCAAGGAAGGAAGCCAAGGGTAGGACACCAGAAGGATGCTGCTAGGGATGGGTCCCAGAAGCCTTGGTGTGTGCAGCATGAGGCTATGTTAACACTGTTTGTGAGAAGCATGCACTTATTTTGTACACATCCTTCCAGCACAGAAAGTTATGCCTGACCAGAAAGGAAAGTTAATTTGGCCTGGTTTAGCAAATTCTTAAAACTCTGCCAAAGCATTGTCCAGAAGACACGAGACATAGCTTCTGGCAAGTTGCTGCTCTCGGAAATTACAGACTTTCAACGAGTTGTTTAACCTCTATGTTATTTTTAGGTTGTTGAAAGAGCAAGGGCTACATAGGTAGAGCATAAAGGCAAGAATTGTTCAGGCTTGGGGAAATCAGACTCTAGACACATCATGACAGATGTCCTGCCTTAAATAGCAGCAGTAACGTTCCAGTACTTGAGAACCCAGCTAACACTCCAAAATAGTAGAAACTATAAAACATTGACGAAGATATGACAAATCTGTTTCAAACAAGTAGCCTCCACTGCAAAAAAAAACCCAAAACAAAACAAACACTTTTATCACTGCTAGCTTACGTGATTTGCTGCATCCACACCCATTGTCTATTCTTCTGTCACTAAAAAAAATAAAAATAATGTGCTGTGTAATTTGAGTTCTACTCTTGAGAGTGTATTTGAAAGGAATAAAAACTAAGGATGCAGTTCTTAGTTAAGAAAGGGTTTTACTTCATGTGCAGTTTGATCATAGCTTGCATACCAAATCCAGAATAGGGATTAAAAGAAAAAAAAAAAAAAGGAAAACATTGAAAAAGACTAGCATAAAGAAAAAGAGGGATGCTCAGTGAAGTCATAGAAGTAGTTTTTCCAGTCACCTGAACCTGACGCTCCCAGCCTGTAGTACACATACATACTAGAGGTGTACAAGTCACAGTGACATGGCACAGAAGTGTTCCAAGGAGTGCACACAAGCACAGTGTGTGTCTGTGTGTGTGCATTGAGTGATGCTGGTCCGGGAGCTGCCCCACCACCAAAGGCAATTTCAAGTGCACCAGTTTCAGAAACCCTAACAAAGCCACTCATCAAACACATTGCTGTATTTAATACAGGGATCATGTTCAGTTGCTGCAACTGTCAGACTTGACGGGGTAAAAATAATTGAGCAATAAAGACGGTCTCAGGCTCGTAGGTATTTGAGAAGTATCCAAGCCCCAGTAGCGTGCACAGTGACTGCAAGTGACTGGAAACATTTGAGCAAGTGATCTTCTGTTTATCAAAAGAGAAGCATTTCTCAGAGCAGCTCTCCAGAGGCCACACGAAAAAAACTAGAACATTCTGAACATTTAATACACAAAACTAATGACTGTTTTACAAGAGTTAGAAGTTTTCCGCAGTAAGAATTTGTGGTTTCCTGTGCAAGGAAGAATGCCAATTCATACCAACGTGTTCATGGAAAAAGTTTTTTCAGGGCTTCCTTAAGAAACAAACCTCTGTAACCCCAAGATTACTTGCTTCGTTTCAGAGGTGATTGGCATGATTATAAATTCTCACATTGGTCTTTGCATAATAAACATTTAATGAAGTAACATTTGTTTTATTGGAAGGACACGGTCTTCATCTGTATGTTACTCTAGGAATCTCACAAGTCATCATAATTTTTGAAGACAGCAATGAAGGTGCTCTGTTTCTTTACTGCATTTGGAAAGATGTTCAGCTGAAGTTCAGCACAAAACCACTCTCATTCCCGGCTTCCTTACTTCACACACATATATGGGCCTTTCGGGGTTTTGCTTTTGATGTCAGCAGCTCCTTGCTGGCAAGCACCTCCCGGGAGTCCAGAAAAAGCATGTTCAACCAAATACTGCTTTAAAGATTTCTTTTAAAAAGCTACTAGGTCCTCTAACAGTAGGTCAGATGAAACAAAATCACTGGTAACTTCTTTTTTGCAGCTCTCTATCTCTTACTGTAACGCAGGTTAGGTTCCCAAACCAGGCCATGGAAATTTATATCTCACCTGGAATGTTTCATCTGCCTTCTTCCTGCCCACACAAATCCCTTCAAGTTATCTGTGGCTGTACAATCCCAGCAGTGTACACCACACAGTGACTTTCAGACATGAAGTTTATTTCAGAAGCATAAGCTGAGCATTCCCCTCTTAAACCACAAATTTTAAGAACCTGAAATGCATCCCTAGCAGTAGTTAGCTATGCTGTAGTTTGCTTTTATTAATGTAAGCCCTAGAAAATTGTTTAGCTGGGTTCAGTGCCACCTAAATTCAAAGTTCATTTTATTCAATGCAATTTAATTTCAAGCTAAAAGAATTAAACTTGCATTCCATACCAGGAATCCATATAAACAACTCTGTTCCATACACCAGGCTTCTGCTTCCTGTAGGAAGCCACAATTACTTCGTTGCCAACCCACAAAAACAGTACAAAAATAGGCATTTGCATTCAAGTTGTCAAGTCAGGCATGCAACAAATATTATGGAGACAAGACAAACAAGTGTATTTCAGGAAAAACAAACCCTTTGCCTGTCAACTACTGGCACTCTGCAATACAACAGGAAGGAAGAGGACAGGCACAAGGGAGAGCATCCAGAAGAGGCTGGGTGCAATCCCACGGTCAGGGTGTTTATAGAGTTCTGGAGAGTCTGCACTCTCTGAGCTTTGCAAGGGTCAAGTTTTGTACAAACTCCTTTGAAGTAATATTTGTCACAGCATATACTTGAAACCACAAATGACAGAATACTCTGACTAAAGTAGTTTAAGCCTAAAGCCAACAGCGTGCTCTAAACAGGAATACCTCAGCTGAGTAGTTTTGTGGAGTAAGGTGGGAGAAGAAGCAGCAGTAGTGGTACTTTTCAGCAGTTAACACCTAAATGCTGATTACAGATGAGAGCACAGCCTCACATGCAGCACACAAATGAGGCAAAGCATCCAGAACACAAGTAGCTTTAACAGGCACCCTAACAACAGAGCCTAACTAAGCCAGATCCTTACTGACACATATTACCTCCATATATAAATATATGCCTCAATATATACTACCATATATTAGTAAATATATTGTTTTCTTTTTGCAATTTCATTCATTATTGCAACTTTGTTTAAGCAACCTTCTTTCAAAGCCTTGAATCTTTCCAGCGATAGACAATTTTGTGTAAGTGGTCTCTGGGGAGCTGTGCACATGGCTGATTAGCTACACATAGGGCAGAGACTTGAGCCACACAACCTATGAGGTAACAGGCACCCAAACTCATCAGTTTGCAGGACAACCCACACTAAGAGCTGCAGTGACAACCCTGGAGAGAAATAACTTTAAGTGCCAAAGTTAAAGATCATAACTCTCATAAACTTGCAGCTTAGTGAAGAAGCTCTAACTGCCACTGCTCTATTTCTGTCTTTAAATTGACACATACTATAATTTTTAGTCCCAGAGAGCAGGGGAAGAATCAGTGGAGTGAGGCAGGCACAACAGCACTCACCACTAGCTGAGCAAAGGAAATCATTCACAACAGCAAAAGGAAACAAAGGTGGAAGGGATTAATTCAAGCTACATTTTCAGAACAGCAATTTTTCTGCTGCTGGAAATGCTGCTCTCCTGTGCAATCAACAAGGTCTCCTCCTCCATTAAGCCTTACAGTTTTCAGCTTTCCTGGAGCTGGAAGGTATTACATAGACAGACATGTCTTTAAATTGGCTGGGAAGCCAATTTAAGTTTAGAGGAAACTTTAAAATAAATATTTTCCCCTGTAGAGGATGGAGCAAATTTAAGCCAAGTTAAAAACACTGGCAGAACCCTTCATTTGAAAGAAAGAAAGAAAGAAAAACATCTAACAAAAAGCTTTCTCAAATGCTCTATTTTTATGCCTACTCAAAACTTCCACCAACTTCATTAAAAACAGTCTTTGGAGCTGGTTGAGAGGGTAACCCCTCTCTTTTTCCCCCTCTATTATTTTAAACATGTTTAAGCAATTTAAGGCCGTTTAAAGTCTTTTCACTTCACTTCCCACCACCTTCTGAAAGAAATATTTATCTCTCCTAAAGCCTTCAATGATTGAACACTACTTATTAATCAGATACTGTCTTCCTCCTCTGTTCAACTGAGGACAAAACAACATTCCTTACTTTCTTACTTCTCAAAATCCACTTCTCCCAATCTCCTCTATGTCCATTCCCTAAACTCATTCCAAAGGGGTTTATGAATTAATCAGCAGCACTTAAAAAAGATAAAATGTTAAGATGCTCTCCCTTACTTTCTCTGTGACAAGTTCCTCCTCCATTCCCTACCTCTCTCTCCATGCCCTCAGTATCACACTCAGTTGTCTTCCTCTATTTTTGAAGCGTGGTCAATCTGCTGTTCTGAAAGAGAACCCCTGTTACCTGTTTTCTAAAGAACTGTTCATACATGAAGTTACTAAATCCAGAACACACATTCATTTCTACATTTTCTGTGTTAACTAGACATTTTAATCTAATATCTATGACTCTGCTCAGCTAACATAACTATGTATCTAGTATGATCACTTCAAACTATAAGCCTGTATTTCTGCTATGATTTCAGACAAATAATGATTTAGTGCTCCAACACTGACTTTGAAAAATTATCTTTCCAGAAGACAAGTGCAAGCATCTAGCCAAATAGTGTTCCAACTTCTTTTAAGACACTAGCATTAGAATGGAAAAATTCAAACTCTCAGCGATTTGGAGATACGAAAAACAGATCCTGAAACATGCTACCTTAAATCAAGAGACTTTTTTCATGGTTTTGCTTTTCTTTTTACAGGTCAAGGCTCTATTATGAAGCCAGAGCCATCCTAGCATAATTTAGGTGGTGTTGATGTTTAACATGCACACGAAAGCTACAACCAGCAAGAATAGAGCAGGCCTGGTGAAAGGGTGCTAGAAAAAGGGGTAGGAAAAAAGAAATGTTTTTACAATCACCTGGAAATTTCCTCTCTGAATAATAGGGTATTCAGGCCAGTTACAATGGGTAACTTGGACCCCGGGGCAGAGGCAGTCTTTTCTGCTATCAGGAGCAAGAATGCACAAGTCATTCCCTTCCAGTCTCCTTCAGCATGAAATGAATAGCAAAACCATGAAAAATCAAATTTACATTCTTCAAATACAAACTGCATTAAATATGATTTCAAGCAAGCACCTGATTTATCCCCTTGTACCTGAGTATGGAATTCTAATTAATGGCACCAGCTCAAGCCTCTGAAAACTCTGCTTGATCACTATCTTTAGCAATTTCTTGCAGCAATCAAGAATACACTCCTCCTCACCCAAAGTTTCAAACTGGCATTGTAGAACAGGTTAAGTGGTTAGAACAGTAACTCTAGTCATTAACAGAATTATACCCTTTTTCCAAAGTAGCTTGAATTTACTCTGACTTTTAACTTCTGTATCTCCAGGCAGATAGCTATGGATTCAAAGCTACAGGAAAGAGGAGTTCAGTCACACAAAACATTTTCCAGACATTTCCTATCACTTTCATGGCAGGGAGAGCAGGCTGGAAAAGGCAGGTCTCAGCCTGTGGCTCCTCACCTGGACTGAGCACTCACTGCAGATACAAGACGTTGCAGAGCCCCTGTTCTTTCCTTGACATCCAGTCTGAGCAGTGCTGCCACTGAAACAAAAGTTCCCCGATTCAGTAAACAAAAGGGTTGGCTGACAAGAGAGCACAGGATGCCTTGTTAAACTGAACATTGTTCAGAGAAGTGGTTAAACAAATGAGCTGTTGACATGGCTTTAAGGCACACCATCTCGTAACCCAGTTCTTTTGGATTAGCTACTCCTACAATCTGTGGATGTATATATATGTAAACACAATTGTATTTCGTATTTGTTTCAAATCTACACAAAGATTTTTATGCAATCTAGCAACTAGTGACAAAGAAAACTTCTAACAACTTTGATGTGATAAGAACAGTCTACTTTTGTTTTAAGTCCATTTGAAGCAGGAGACAGGCTCACAGCACCTAACATTCAACAAGTCAATTTTATCTCCACTAATACTTAACACCAGAGAAACAAATGCAGCTACAGTTGCCTGTATTAAGCAGCTGGCAAGCTCAGAGATGGAAAAGTTGCAGAACAGCTGGGGAATGCAAGACCCTTTTGAACAGGCTGCTATATGATCCAAAATAATGGTACATGTTTACACACAACACAATGGCAGCAACAGCCAAATGCAGGTCTGGCGAATGGACTACAGCTGCTCCTTCCCTCAGACAACGCACAGCAAGCAGATAAAAAGGAGTTCATATTCACGAAATATGGTTTTCATCTTAAAAGGCAGCAGTCTGATCTCCAGAATAGCTGACCCTCCAACTGGACTAAACTGTACAAGATTCTGTATTAGAGGTTACCCTCTAACACAAGTCTGGATTAGGGTCACAGAGCTTTCCAAGCTGCTGCTACTTTACCACCAACAGTTTCCAACAATGTGTTGCTCAGACTAACAGGTTGCCATCCAACTTACAAAAAAACTTCTCTCGTGACAGTATTTTCTAGCTAGCATTAGGAAGACAGCCATTTACAAACTCTTAATATAGACTCTGACTACACAGAAGTTAGCTATCCACTTCAGAGGAGGACGTTCAGTATGCTAGAAAGGAGGGTCTGAACAAACATGGGCTATTTTACATCTTTTTTTTATACAGGTGTGCTCATTGGTGTAAAATAAGTTGGCACCTGAAGACAGCACATCCCACTGCTCACCTAGACAGAAGGGTGGCCTTTATTTCATGCCTGCTTATGCAATAACTGATAGTATGTTGCAAGGAGCACTCGCTTGTTTCACAATTACCATACAAAGACAACATAATTTTGTACGTGACCTTGTACAAAAATTGCATCACCTTATTTCAAGTGATCTTCCCAGTTTTCAAGTCTCAGAAGCACAGTATCAGCGGTACCATCTGTCTTGCTTAAGATAAACCATGATTAAATAGTGCTAAGGAACTGGCTACTAATTTGTATCGTAACCATACCAGTCCTAATTATGCCAGGCACCAAAACAGAGTTAGTAATGGAATGTTTCAAATCATTGCATCTTGATTAAAACCAGTGTAACTCAAAAGAAACATTTTTTGACTGAGAGAAGGAGACAGCATTGAAAGACCTCCACTTCTACTTCCTCTGCACATAGCCATTAATTTTACAACCCCAGTTAGGAGCTACTCAGAATAGGATGGTTAAAACTGGACAAAGACAGCTGTCATAGCAACAATAACAGATGCAGACACAATTTTTAACTTCCTTGCTTTTACAAAGAAAAATGCCACTAACAGCCATCACAGAAAGCAGGATTTTGAAATATGGGTTGTAAGACTATCACGTAACTAATGGGACTCTGCTAATGGCAAGCGTATCTCTCAGCACACTTAAGCAACAAAATGCCACATCTGTACACTTCAATTTCAGACTTCAGATGAAGAAGTCTTTCTAGTGAAATTCAATTGTGAATTAAGCCACATTTCTAAGGAAATTCCCCATACTAATAAAGAAGGAAAATAAGCTGAGCCTTGAATCATACTCACAGAAAAGATGTTTCTTGTACCAAAACAGTACTATGCCAAGTACCCTTCCTGCAGTCAAAGAAGTGACAGGCACACTACCTTCAAATCCTACCATCTGTAAAGGTAAGAGCACAAATTTGCTTTTCCAGCTGCACTGACACTGCATGGATGCAAGTGCTGCCATGCTGTGGCATTGGGAGCGATGGTTTGTATCCCCAAGGGACCTCAGTGAGCTCCAGAGCCCCACTTGCCCCAGGAGCTTTTTCTCCAGGGTTTGGAAACACTTCTGCTACCCAGACTTATCCAGCTTTGAGCATGTCCCACTACTCTAGTGTCTCTAAAATCTTGTTCTCAAAATAAAAAATTAAGAATGGAAGCTTAAAACGTTGCAGGATGTTGGGATGAGTTAGGGCATCAGCGAAGCTCAGCACAATTCAGCAAACAGATGACGTTTAACAATTACAGGTAATGCACTGACAGTCAACCCACCTGAGCAAGTGATATGGGATTGATCTAGACCATCCGTAAGATGCACTGAAACTCTCTCAGATTATTATCTGTACTTATCATAATGGATCACTCTTTCAACCAAGCTCACAATAATAACCAAAAAAACCCCCCAAATTTTAAAACCCACAAAAGAACCAAAGAACTCTAGTTTCTTATCAACAAGTCCCCACTGAACTAATTACTGCTTTAAAGGAGAAGATATTTATCTTAAAACTCCAACACTGAACTTAGCAGGTACAGACAAAATAAGTGTACTTAGAAATCATTCTTTGGTTCCACTCCACTCCTTTGTAACCAAATCATATACCGTAATTTATTTTCAATTAAAAGAATGAGAATTTTGTGTGCATGAATCGGAGTGAGTTTCCGTATTTCTGAGAAGTTTTTTTTAACATGCATTTTACTTGTGGATATAAACCTGGGTATTTCATCAGACAATTACCACTGTTATTTGCCATAGAGGAACTAAGAAAACAAATCTTCTAATAGCTTATTCCTGATTTTACTATAACTGCCCACAGAGGTTGTTTTAGAAATTGTTGGGAGGTACATCTACACCAAAGTGTACTTGCCATAACAAAGATTTCCCTCCATGTAGATCTCCTGACAGCCATGTCCCAACAGGCTCCAGATCGTTCATACACATACCACGTATTGTTCAAAGCAGACTTGCTTTAAGCAAGATTAAATACCTGTTCAGTTTGAACTGTCCCAGTGCCAGGATAAACTACACTAAACTAGTTCAGATGATTATCCCGCTGGGCACCAATGGCCTTTGAAACTCCCAGAACCCCAGAATCTGCTGCTTCTGGGAATTATGCCAGGAGCTGTGGGATAGCTCTCCACAGAGGACATTACAAATTAAATATTTTAGAAGTGTGCTTGTGTTTACATGGAGCAAGGCTGCAGTTCAGCGTATGAGTCAGCTTGGTTTGCATCCACTCAGAACTGAGCCATGCAGTTGGGAACTATAAATTTTCTAGGGAAACAAAGGGCGTGAAATGATTCCCCCAGGGGAATACAGTCAGGCCGCACCTAGCAGGAGCTAACACTCACCTGAAGACAGGAATTTTGTTCAGAGCTTTATTGTGAAAAAAACCATGGCTTTCCTCTGGTGACTGTGGAAGTTTTTTCACGGGACAGACACTTTGGTCCTGCCTGTATCAGAGAGGTTACTAAAGGTATCGTGGGCAGATAAACTTACAGGCATGCACATCCATGCTAGGATACAGCTCTTTAAGCATTACAATTAACACTCAACTACTTTAAAGTGAAAGCTGAAGCATATTCCCTATCAGGACAGCAAATCAAAATTTTAACTGCATCTCACTTAACACGGTAACATTGAACAAAGCCTTCAGACAGGTAAACAAAGCAGAACTGAAACTGAGCAAACTACTCTAGTGCATCTCACCATGCGGTTACCTACGGCCAAATGCATTTAAGGACCAGGCCAACACCCTTTTATTGTGGCCTAGGGGGGCAGAGGAAAACAGGATGACATCTCAAGCCTCTCAGTGTCCCACCAGGGAAGAACATCTCTTGGCAGGAACAGCTGTCAGGCCTGTGTCTCAGGAGCTGAGCACATTACCACTATTCCTTCCCAGTCTCCAGAACAAGCACTTCTAGCTCATGAAGATTCCAAAAGGACCATAAAGAAACCAGGACTGTTTCTCTGGAACCTCAGGCTGGACCTCTGCCACTGCTGGTTACACAGAGCCAGTGGACAGCACATCCTCATCTCGAACTGCACTTCCAGGCCTGAGGTACCGACACCTCAATGTAGTAACACTGCACACAGTTCTGTTGTCATAAATCTCATGAGCCACGTGAATCAGTCAAGAGTGGTTTCAGTTTTCCGGTGGCTGTTGTTTTCATTTAGAACACATGAGATTCAGATATTACAGGCTGAGAACATTCTTCAGTATGATACAGTTTGGTTTACTCTTCCAGAAACACATTTGCCCATTATAAAAATAACCAGATTTGTTCAGAACATATTCCGTATCAGAGGGACTGCCTGCACAGCCAGAAGTAAGTACCAACCAGGACAAGAGTAATGTCTTTCAGCACATGAGATGCTATCTGAGCTAGGATCAGTCTATAATGACACTTATAACCGTCAAAGATACAATATCAAAACTAAATGAGTAATGTTCACTTCCTATTTTCATTCCCAGGCTTCATGCTGCTGCCCCCTGCCAAGTAATAAACTCGAGTACACTCAGCCTTTGAAAGACCACTTAAGTCTCTCTTAAAAGAGTCATAATCCATGTTCATGATCCATCAGATTTCAAGAAGTGTTATTAGTAGAATGGATGCAAAGGTGTAATTAACAAGTCAGCTCTGCAGCACTGGATATCCATGCTCTGTGTAAAACCCTACAAACACTGCACTGGTAACTCTCAGCATACCCTACTCATTTTTCTCCTATTAATCACAATACCGCATTGTTTCCCCTCTTTCTATGTCATATTGTTTTCTGGAGTTTGGACAAGTCGAGGCAAACTGGAATCCCACCGCTGACCCATTTAAGCCAAGGTGAGTACTCAGTCTCTCCAAACCAGCTAGGGGGCTCTGGGCCGAAGCGGTTCCGTGCACCACTCAACAAGCGCCCTGTTGATTCTGTCAGCCTTTCCCGGTACCCTACTGAGCTGCAACCAGCCAGCATCATAAAGTCCCTCTTTCTTTACATCACACGTGCGCGCTGCTGCCGCCGCCGATGCCTTTCCTTTTCCAGCTGAAAGGAGAGACAAAACTCCTCCAAACATTTCTCAGCCCCGCTGCGATGCGGCCCCCGCGCCGCGGGCGGCACCGGGAGCGGACCCTGCGCCGCGCCCCGCGCTCGCTGCTGCCGCGGGCTCCGAGCCGTGC